>OZ024701.1:10974134-11251634 GCA_964016905.1 Perithous albicinctus
TCGCATATGGCATCACTGAATTTACCCTCTAAAATCCTTTTTGAGTTATTTTGTCGAAATCCCCATTTTTTGGCCTCCGGAAGGGGCCAAACCTTCGAGAAAAAATGCCGTCAACGGCAACTTTTTTTCTCAAAAATTGAGGTATCGAATTTTTTCCATCACCATTCGTTTCAAGTCGCATATGGCATCACTGAATTTACCCTCTAAAATCCTTTTTGAGTCATTTTGTCGAAATCCCCATTTTTTGACCTCCGGAAGGGGCCAAACCTTCGAGAAAAAATGCCGTCAACGGCAACTTTTTTTCTCAAAAATTGAGGTATCGAATTTTTTCCATCACCATTCGTTTCAAGTCGCATATGGCATCACTGAATTTACCCTCTAAAATCCTTTTTGAGTCATTTTGTCGAAATCCCCATTTTTTGGCCTCTGGACGGGGCCAAACCTTCGAGAAAAAATGCCGTCAACGGCAACTTTTTTTCTCAAAAATTGAGGTATCGAATTTTTTCCATCACCATTCGTTTCAAGTCGCATATGGCATCACTGAATTTACCCTTTAAAATCCTTTTTGAGTCATTTTGTCGAAATCCCCATTTTTTGGCCTCTGGAAGGGGCCAAACCTTCGAGAAAAAATGCCGTCAACGGCAACTTTTTTTCTCAAAAATTGAGGTATCGAATTTTTTCCATCACCATTCGTTTCAAGTCGCATATGGCATCACTGAATTTACCCTTTAAAATCCTTTTTGAGTCATTTTGTCGAAATCCCCATTTTTTGGCCTCTGGAAGGGGCCAAACCTTCGAGAAAAAATGCCGTCGACGGCAACTTTTTTTCTCAAAAATTGAGGTATCGAATTTTTTCCATCACCATTCGTTTCAAGTCGCATATGGCATCACTGAATTTACCCTTTAAAATCCTTTTTGAGTCATTTTGTCGAAATCCCCATTTTTTGGCCTCTGGAAGGGGCCAAACCTTCGAGAAAAAATGCCGTCAACGGCAACTTTTTTTCTCAAAAATTGAGGTATCGAATTTTTTCCATCACCATTCGTTTCAAGTCGTATATGGCATCACTGAATTTACCCTTTAAAATCCTTTTTGAGTCATTTTGTCGAAATCCCCATTTTTTGGCCTATGGAAGGGGCCAAACCTTCGAGAAAAAATGCCGTCAACGGCAACTTTTTTTCTCAAAAATTGAGGTATCGAATTTTTTCCATCACCATTCGTTTCAAGTCGCATATGGCATCACTGAATTTACCCTCTAAAATCCTTTTTGAGTCATTTTGTCGAAATCCCCATTTTTTGGCCTCCGGAAGGGGCCAAACCTTCGAGAAAAAATGCCGTCAACGGCAACTTTTTTTCTCAAAAATTGAGGTATCGAATTTTTTCCATCACCATTCGTTTCAAGTCGCATATGGCATCACTGAATTTACCCTTTAAAATCCTTTTTGAGTCATTTTGTCGAAATCCCCATTTTTTGGCCTATGGAAGGGGCCAAACCTTCGAGAAAAAATGCCGTCAACGGCAACTTTTTTTCTCAAAAATTGAGGTATCGAATTTTTTCCATCACCATTCGTTTCAAGTCGCATATGGCATCACTGAATTTACCCTTTAAAATCCTTTTTGAGTCATTTTGTCGAAATCCCCATTTTTTGGCCTCTGGAAGGGGCCAAACCTTCGAGAAAAAATGCCGTCAACGGCAACTTTTTTTCTCAAAAATTGAGGTATCGAATTTTTTCCATCACCATTCGTTTCAAGTCGCATATGGCATCACTGAATTTACCCTTTAAAATCCTTTTTGAGTCATTTTGTCGAAATCCCCATTTATTGGCCTCTGGAAGGGGCCAAACCTTCGAGAAAAAATGCCGTCAACGGCAACTTTTTTTCTCAAAAATTGAGGTATCGAATTTTTTCCATCACCATTCGTTTCAAGTCGCATATGGCATCACTGAATTTACCCTCTAAAATCCTTTTTGAGTCATTTTGTCGAAATCCCCATTTTTTGACCTCCGGAAGGGGCCAAACCTTCGAGAAAAAATGCCGTCAACGGCAACTTTTTTTCTCAAAAATTGAGGTATCGAATTTTTTCCATCACCATTCGTTTCAAGTCGCATATGGCATCACTGAATTTACCCTCTAAAATCCTTTTTGAGTCATTTTGTCGAAATCCCCATTTTTTGGCCTCTGGACGGGGCCAAACCTTCGAGAAAAAATGCCGTCAACGGCAACTTTTTTTCTCAAAAATTGAGGTATCGAATTTTTTCCATCACCATTCGTTTCAAGTCGCATATGGCATCACTGAATTTACCCTTTAAAATCCTTTTTGAGTCATTTTGTCGAAATCCCCATTTTTTGGCCTCTGGAAGGGGCCAAACCTTCGAGAAAAAATGCCGTCAACGGCAACTTTTTTTCTCAAAAATTGAGGTATCGAATTTTTTCCATCACCATTCGTTTCAAGTCGCATATGGCATCACTGAATTTACCCTTTAAAATCCTTTTTGAGTCATTTTGTCGAAATCCCCATTTTTTGGCCTCTGGAAGGGGCCAAACCTTCGAGAAAAAATGCCGTCGACGGCAACTTTTTTTCTCAAAAATTGAGGTATCGAATTTTTTCCATCACCATTCGTTTCAAGTCGCATATGGCATCACTGAATTTACCCTTTAAAATCCTTTTTGAGTCATTTTGTCGAAATCCCCATTTTTTGGCCTCTGGAAGGGGCCAAACCTTCGAGAAAAAATGCCGTCAACGGCAACTTTTTTTCTCAAAAATTGAGGTATCGAATTTTTTCCATCACCATTCGTTTCAAGTCGTATATGGCATCACTGAATTTACCCTTTAAAATCCTTTTTGAGTCATTTTGTCGAAATCCCCATTTTTTGGCCTATGGAAGGGGCCAAACCTTCGAGAAAAAATGCCGTCAACGGCAACTTTTTTTCTCAAAAATTGAGGTATCGAATTTTTTCCATCACCATTCGTTTCAAGTCGCATATGGCATCACTGAATTTACCCTCTAAAATCCTTTTTGAGTCATTTTGTCGAAATCCCCATTTTTTGGCCTCCGGAAGGGGCCAAACCTTCGAGAAAAAATGCCGTCAACGGCAACTTTTTTTCTCAAAAATTGAGGTATCGAATTTTTTCCATCACCATTCGTTTCAAGTCGCATATGGCATCACTGAATTTACCCTTTAAAATCCTTTTTGAGTCATTTTGTCGAAATCCCCATTTTTTGGCCTATGGAAGGGGCCAAACCTTCGAGAAAAAATGCCGTCAACGGCAACTTTTTTTCTCAAAAATTGAGGTATCGAATTTTTTCCATCACCATTCGTTTCAAGTCGCATATGGCATCACTGAATTTACCCTTTAAAATCCTTTTTGAGTCATTTTGTCGAAATCCCCATTTTTTGGCCTCTGGAAGGGGCCAAACCTTCGAGAAAAAATGCCGTCAACGGCAACTTTTTTTCTCAAAAATTGAGGTATCGAATTTTTTCCATCACCATTCGTTTCAAGTCGCATATGGCATCACTGAATTTACCCTTTAAAATCCTTTTTGAGTCATTTTGTCGAAATCCCCATTTATTGGCCTCTGGAAGGGGCCAAACCTTCGAGAAAAAATGCCGTCAACGGCAACTTTTTTTCTCAAAAATTGAGGTATCGAATTTTTTCCATCACCATTCGTTTCAAGTCGCATATGGCATCACTGAATTTACCCTCCAAAATCCTTTTTGAGTCATTTTGTCGAAATCCCCATTTTTTGGCCTCCGGAAGGGGCCAAACCTTCGAGAAAAAATGCCGTCAACGGCAACTTTTTTTCTCAAAAATTGAGGTATCGAATTTTTTCCATCACCATTCGTTTCAAGTCGCATATGGCATCACTGAATTTACCCTCTAAAATCCTTTTTGAGTCATTTTGTCGAAATCCCCATTTTTTGGCCTCTGGAAGGGGCCAAACCTTCGAGAAAAAATGCCGTCAACGGCAACTTTTTTTCTCAAAAATTGAGGTATCGAATTTTTTCCATCACCATTCGTTTCAAGTCGCATATGGCATCACTGAATTTACCCTTTAAAATCCTTTTTGAGTCATTTTGTCGAAATCCCCATTTTTTGGCCTCTGGAAGGGGCCAAACCTTCGAGAAAAAATGCCGTCAACGGCAACTTTTTTTCTCAAAAATTGAGGTATCGAATTTTTTCCATCACCATTCGTTTCAAGTCGCATATGGCATCACTGAATTTACCCTTTAAAATCCTTTTTGAGTCATTTTGTCGAAATCCCCATTTTTTGGCCTCTGGAAGGGGCCAAACCTTCGAGAAAAAATGCCGTCAACGGCAACTTTTTTTCTCAAAAATTGAGGTATCGAATATTTTCCATCACCATTCGTTTCAAGTCGCATATGGCATCACTGAATTTACCCTCTAAAATCCTTTTTGAGTCATTTTGTCGAAATCCCCATTTTTTGGCCTCTGGAAGGGGCCAAACCTTCGAGAAAAAATGCCGTCAACGGCAACTTTTTTTCTCAAAAATTGAGGTATCGAATTTTTTCCATCACCATTCGTTTCAAGTCGCATATGGCATCACTGAATTTACCCTTTAAAATCCTTTTTGAGTCATTTTGTCGAAATCCCCATTTATTGGCCTCTGGAAGGGGCCAAACCTTCGAGAAAAAATGCCGTCAACGGCAACTTTTTTTCTCAAAAATTGAGGTATCGAATTTTTTCCATCACCATTCGTTTCAAGTCGCATATGGCATCACTGAATTTACCCTCCAAAATCCTTTTTGAGTCATT
Organism: Perithous albicinctus; assembly: GCA_964016905.1. NCBI lineage: Eukaryota > Metazoa > Arthropoda > Insecta > Hymenoptera > Ichneumonidae > Perithous > Perithous albicinctus. Next base: position 10,978,910 of record OZ024701.1, read on the forward strand.
TTGTCGAAATCCCCATTTTTTGGCCTCCGGAAGGGGCCAAACCTTCGAGAAAAAATGCCGTCAACGGCAACTTTTTTTCTCAAAAATTGAGGTATCGAATTTTTTCCATCACCATTCGTTTCAAGTCGCATATGGCATCACTGAATTTACCCTCTAAAATCCTTTTTGAGTCATTTTGTCGAAATCCCCATTTTTTGGCCTCTGGAAGGGGCCAAACCTTCGAGAAAAAATGCCGTCAACGGCAACTTTTTTTCTCAAAAATTGAGGTATCGAATTTTTTCCATCACCATTCGTTTCAAGTCGCATATGGCATCACTGAATTTACCCTCTAAAATCCTTTTTGAGTCATTTTGTCGAAATCCCCATTTTTTGGCCTCTGGAAGGGGCCAAACCTTCGAGAAAAAATGCCGTCAACGGCAACTTTTTTTCTCAAAAATTGAGGTATCGAATTTTTTCCATCACCATTCGTTTCAAGTCGCATATGGCATCACTGAATTTACCCTTTAAAATCCTTTTTGAGTCATTTTGTCGAAATCCCCATTTTTTGGCCTCTGGAAGGGGCCAAACCTTCGAGAAAAAATGCCGTCAACGGCAACTTTTTTTCTCAAAAATTGAGGTATCGAATTTTTTCCATCACCATTCGTTTCAAGTCGCATATGGCATCACTGAATTTACCCTCTAAAATCCTTTTTGAGTCATTTTGTCGAAATCCCCATTTTTTGGCCTCTGGAAGGGGCCAAACCTTCGAGAAAAAATGCCGTCAACGGCAACTTTTTTTCTCAAAAATTGAGGTATCGAATTTTTTCCATCACCATTCGTTTCAAGTCGCATATGGCATCACTGAATTTACCCTTTAAAATCCTTTTTGAGTCATTTTGTCGAAATCCCCATTTATTGGCCTCTGGAAGGGGCCAAACCTTCGAGAAAAAATGCCGTCAACGGCAACTTTTTTTCTCAAAAATTGAGGTATCGAATTTTTTCCATCACCATTCGTTTCAAGTCGCATATGGCATCACTGAATTTACCCTCTAAAATCCTTTTTGAGTCATTTTGTCGAAATCCCCATTTTTTGGCCTCTGGAAGGGGCCAAACCTTCGAGAAAAAATGCCGTCAACGGCAACTTTTTTTCTCAAAAATTGAGGTATCGAATTTTTTCCATCACCATTCGTTTCAAGTCGCATATGGCATCACTGAATTTACCCTCTAAAATCCTTTTTGAGTCATTTTGTCGAAATCCCCATTTTTTGGCCTCTGGAAGGGGCCAAACCTTCGAGAAAAAATGCCGTCAACGGCAACTTTTTTTCTCAAAAATTGAGGTATCGAATTTTTTCCATCACCATTCGTTTCAAGTCGCATATGGCATCACTGAATTTACCCTTTAAAATCCTTTTTGAGTCATTTTGTCGAAATCCCCATTTATTGGCCTCTGGAAGGGGCCAAACCTTCGAGAAAAAATGCCGTCAACGGCAACTTTTTTTCTCAAAAATTGAGGTATCGAATTTTTTCCATCACCATTCGTTTCAAGTCGCATATGGCATCACTGAATTTACCCTTTAAAATCCTTTTTGAGTCATTTTGTCGAAATCCCCATTTTTTGGCCTCTGGAAGGGGCCAAACCTTCGAGAAAAAATGCCGTCAACGGCAACTTTTTTTCTCAAAAATTGAGGTATCGAATTTTTTCCATCACCATTCGTTTCAAGTCGCATATGGCATCACTGAATTTACCCTCTAAAATCCTTTTTGAGTCATTTTGTCGAAATCCCCATTTTTTGGCCTATGGAAGGGGCCAAACCTTCGAGAAAAAATGCCGTCAACGGCAACTTTTTTTCTCAAAAATTGAGGTATCGAATTTTTTCCATCACCATTCGTTTCAAGTCGCATATGGCATCACTGAATTTACCCTCTAAAATCCTTTTTGAGTCATTTTGTCGAAATCCCCATTTTTTGGCCTATGGAAGGGGCCAAACCTTCGGGAAAAAATGCCGTCAACGGCAACTTTTTTTCTCAAAAATTGAGGTATCGAATTTTTTCCATCACCATTCGTTTCAAGTCGCATATGGCATCACTGAATTTACCCTTTAAAATCCTTTTTGAGTCATTTTGTCGAAATCCCCATTTTTTGGCCTATGGAAGGGGCCAAACCTTCGAGAAAAAATGCCGTCAACGGCAACTTTTTTTCTCAAAAATTGAGGTATCGAATTTTTTCCATCATCATTCGTTTCAAGTCGCATATGGCATCACTGAATTTACCCTTTAAAATCCTTTTTGAGTCATTTTGTCGAAATCCCCATTTTTTGGCCTCTGGAAGGGGCCAAACCTTCGAGAAAAAATGCCGTCAACGGCAACTTTTTTTCTCAAAAATTGAGGTATCGAATTTTTTCCATCACCATTCGTTTCAAGTCGCATATGGCATCACTGAATTTACCCTCTAAAATCCTTTTTGAGTCATTTTGTCGAAATCCCCATTTTTTGGCCTCTGGAAGGGGCCAAACCTTCGAGAAAAAATGCCGTCAACGGCAACTTTTTTTCTCAAAAATTGAGGTATCGAATTTTTTCCATCACCATTCGTTTCAAGTCGCATATGGCATCACTGAATTTACCCTCTAAAATCCTTTTTGAGTCATTTTGTCGAAATCCCCATTTTTTGACCTCCGGAAGGGGCCAAACCTTCGAGAAAAAATGCCGTCAACGGCAACTTTTTTTCTCAAAAATTGAGGTATCGAATTTTTTCCATCACCATTCGTTTCAAGTCGCATATGGCATCACTGAATTTACCCTCTAAAATCCTTTTTGAGTCATTTTGTCGAAATCCCCATTTTTTGGCCTCTGGACGGGGCCAAACCTTCGAGAAAAAATGCCGTCAACGGCAACTTTTTTTCTCAAAAATTGAGGTATCGAATTTTTTCCATCACCATTCGTTTCAAGTCGCATATGGCATCACTGAATTTACCCTTTAAAATCCTTTTTGAGTCATTTTGTCGAAATCCCCATTTATTGGCCTCTGGAAGGGGCCAAACCTTCGAGAAAAAATGCCGTCAACGGCAACTTTTTTTCTCAAAAATTGAGGTATCGAATTTTTTCCATCACCATTCGTTTCAAGTCGCATATGGCATCACTGAATTTACCCTCCAAAATCCTTTTTGAGTCATTTTGTCGAAATCCCCATTTTTTGGCCTCCGGAAGGGGCCAAACCTTCGAGAAAAAATGCCGTCAACGGCAACTTTTTTTCTCAAAAATTGAGGTATCGAATTTTTTCCATCACCATTCGTTTCAAGTCGCATATGGCATCACTGAATTTACCCTCTAAAATCCTTTTTGAGTCATTTTGTCGAAATCCCCATTTTTTGGCCTCTGGAAGGGGCCAAACCTTCGAGAAAAAATGCCGTCAACGGCAACTTTTTTTCTCAAAAATTGAGGTATCGAATTTTTTCCATCACCATTCGTTTCAAGTCGCATATGGCATCACTGAATTTACCCTCTAAAATCCTTTTTGAGTCATTTTGTCGAAATCCCCATTTTTTGGCCTCTGGAAGGGGCCAAACCTTCGAGAAAAAATGCCGTCAACGGCAACTTTTTTTCTCAAAAATTGAGGTATCGAATTTTTTCCATCACCATTCGTTTCAAGTCGCATATGGCATCACTGAATTTACCCTTTAAAATCCTTTTTGAGTCATTTTGTCGAAATCCCCATTTTTTGGCCTCTGGAAGGGGCCAAACCTTCGAGAAAAAATGCCGTCAACGGCAACTTTTTTTCTCAAAAATTGAGGTATCGAATTTTTTCCATCACCATTCGTTTCAAGTCGCATATGGCATCACTGAATTTACCCTCTAAAATCCTTTTTGAGTCATTTTGTCGAAATCCCCATTTTTTGGCCTCTGGAAGGGGCCAAACCTTCGAGAAAAAATGCCGTCAACGGCAACTTTTTTTCTCAAAAATTGAGGTATCGAATTTTTTCCATCACCATTCGTTTCAAGTCGCATATGGCATCACTGAATTTACCCTTTAAAATCCTTTTTGAGTCATTTTGTCGAAATCCCCATTTATTGGCCTCTGGAAGGGGCCAAACCTTCGAGAAAAAATGCCGTCAACGGCAACTTTTTTTCTCAAAAATTGAGGTATCGAATTTTTTCCATCACCATTCGTTTCAAGTCGCATATGGCATCACTGAATTTACCCTCTAAAATCCTTTTTGAGTCATTTTGTCGAAATCCCCATTTTTTGGCCTCTGGAAGGGGCCAAACCTTCGAGAAAAAATGCCGTCAACGGCAACTTTTTTTCTCAAAAATTGAGGTATCGAATTTTTTCCATCACCATTCGTTTCAAGTCGCATATGGCATCACTGAATTTACCCTCTAAAATCCTTTTTGAGTCATTTTGTCGAAATCCCCATTTTTTGGCCTCTGGAAGGGGCCAAACCTTCGAGAAAAAATGCCGTCAACGGCAACTTTTTTTCTCAAAAATTGAGGTATCGAATTTTTTCCATCACCATTCGTTTCAAGTCGCATATGGCATCACTGAATTTACCCTCTAAAATCCTTTTTGAGTCATTTTGTCGAAATCCCCATTTTTTGGCCTCTGGAAGGGGCCAAACCTTCGAGAAAAAATGCCGTCAACGGCAACTTTTTTTCTCAAAAATTGAGGTATCGAATTTTTTCCATCACCATTCGTTTCAAGTCGCATATGGCATCACTGAATTTACCCTCTAAAATCCTTTTTGAGTCATTTTGTCGAAATCCCCATTTTTTGACCTCCGGAAGGGGCCAAACCTTCGAGAAAAAATGCCGTCAACGGCAACTTTTTTTCTCAAAAATTGAGGTATCGAATTTTTTCCATCACCATTCGTTTCAAGTCGCATATGGCATCACTGAATTTACCCTCTAAAATCCTTTTTGAGTCATTTTGTCGAAATCCCCATTTTTTGGCCTATGGAAGGGGCCAAACCTTCGAGAAAAAATGCCGTCAACGGCAACTTTTTTTCTCAAAAATTGAGGTATCGAATTTTTTCCATCACCATTCGTTTCAAGTCGCATATGGCATCACTGAATTTACCCTTTAAAATCCTTTTTGAGTCATTTTGTCGAAATCCCCATTTATTGGCCTCTGGAAGGGGCCAAACCTTCGAGAAAAAATGCCGTCAACGGCAACTTTTTTTCTCAAAAATTGAGGTATCGAATTTTTTCCATCACCATTCGTTTCAAGTCGCATATGGCATCACTGAATTTACCCTCCAAAATCCTTTTTGAGTCATTTTGTCGAAATCCCCATTTTTTGGCCTCTGGAAGGGGCCAAACCTTCGAGAAAAAATGCCGTCAACGGCAACTTTTTTTCTCAAAAATTGAGGTATCGAATTTTTTCCATCACCATTCGTTTCAAGTCGCATATGGCATCACTGAATTTACCCTCTAAAATCCTTTTTGAGTCATTTTGTCGAAATCCCCATTTTTTGGCCTCTGGAAGGGGCCAAACCTTCGAGAAAAAATGCCGTCAACGGCAACTTTTTTTCTCAAAAATTGAGGTATCGAATTTTTTCCATCACCATTCGTTTCAAGTCGCATATGGCATCACTGAATTTACCCTTTAAAATCCTTTTTGAGTCATTTTGTCGAAATCCCCATTTTTTGGCCTCTGGAAGGGGCCAAACCTTCGAGAAAAAATGCCGTCAACGGCAACTTTTTTTCTCAAAAATTGAGGTATCGAATTTTTTCCATCACCATTCGTTTCAAGTCGCATATGGCATCACTGAATTTACCCTTTAAAATCCTTTTTGAGTCATTTTGTCGAAATCCCCATTTTTTGGCCTCTGGAAGGGGCCAAACCTTCGAGAAAAAATGCCGTCAACGGCAACTTTTTTTCTCAAAAATTGAGGTATCGAATTTTTTCCATCACCATTCGTTTCAAGTCGCATATGGCATCACTGAATTTACCCTCTAAAATCCTTTTTGAGTCATTTTGTCGAAATCCCCATTTTTTGGCCTCTGGAAGGGGCCAAACCTTCGAGAAAAAATGCCGTCAACGGCAACTTTTTTTCTCAAAAATTGAGGTATCGAATTTTTTCCATCACCATTCGTTTCAAGTCGCATATGGCATCACTGAATTTACCCTTTAAAATCCTTTTTGAGTCATTTTGTCGAAATCCCCATTTATTGGCCTCTGGAAGGGGCCAAACCTTCGAGAAAAAATGCCGTCAACGGCAACTTTTTTTCTCAAAAATTGAGGTATCGAATTTTTTCCATCACCATTCGTTTCAAGTCGCATATGGCATCACTGAATTTACCCTCTAAAATCCTTTTTGAGTCATTTTGTCGAAATCCCCATTTTTTGGCCTCTGGAAGGGGCCAAACCTTCGAGAAAAAATGCCGTCAACGGCAACTTTTTTTCTCAAAAATTGAGGTATCGAATTTTTTCCATCACCATTCGTTTCAAGTCGCATATGGCATCACTGAATTTACCCTCTAAAATCCTTTTTGAGTCATTTTGTCGAAATCCCCATTTTTTGGCCTCTGGAAGGGGCCAAACCTTCGAGAAAAAATGCCGTCAACGGCAACTTTTTTTCTCAAAAATTGAGGTATCGAATTTTTTCCATCACCATTCGTTTCAAGTCGCATATGGCATCACTGAATTTACCCTTTAAAATCCTTTTTGAGTCATTTTGTCGAAATCCCCATTTATTGGCCTCTGGAAGGGGCCAAACCTTCGAGAAAAAATGCCGTCAACGGCAACTTTTTTTCTCAAAAATTGAGGTATCGAATTTTTTCCATCACCATTCGTTTCAAGTCGCATATGGCATCACTGAATTTACCCTTTAAAATCCTTTTTGAGTCATTTTGTCGAAATCCCCATTTTTTGGCCTCTGGAAGGGGCCAAACCTTCGAGAAAAAATGCCGTCAACGGCAACTTTTTTTCTCAAAAATTGAGGTATCGAATTTTTTCCATCACCATTCGTTTCAAGTCGCATATGGCATCACTGAATTTACCCTCTAAAATCCTTTTTGAGTCATTTTGTCGAAATCCCCATTTTTTGGCCTATGGAAGGGGCCAAACCTTCGAGAAAAAATGCCGTCAACGGCAACTTTTTTTCTCAAAAATTGAGGTATCGAATTTTTTCCATCACCATTCGTTTCAAGTCGCATATGGCATCACTGAATTTACCCTCTAAAATCCTTTTTGAGTCATTTTGTCGAAATCCCCATTTTTTGGCCTATGGAAGGGGCCAAACCTTCGGGAAAAAATGCCGTCAACGGCAACTTTTTTTCTCAAAAATTGAGGTATCGAATTTTTTCCATCACCATTCGTTTCAAGTCGCATATGGCATCACTGAATTTACCCTCTAAAATCCTTTTTGAGTCATTTTGTCGAAATCCCCATTTTTTGGCCTCTGGAAGGGGCCAAACCTTCGAGAAAAAATGCCGTCAACGGCAACTTTTTTTCTCAAAAATTGAGGTATCGAATTTTTTCCATCACCATTCGTTTCAAGTCGCATATGGCATCACTGAATTTACCCTTTAAAATCCTTTTTGAGTCATTTTGTCGAAATCCCCATTTTTTGGCCTCTGGAAGGGGCCAAACCTTCGAGAAAAAATGCCGTCAACGGCAACTTTTTTTCTCAAAAATTGAGGTATCGAATTTTTTCCATCACCATTCGTTTCAAGTCGCATATGGCATCACTGAATTTACCCTTTAAAATCCTTTTTGAGTCATTTTGTCGAAATCCCCATTTTTTGGCCTATGGAAGGGGCCAAACCTTCGAGAAAAAATGCCGTCAACGGCAACTTTTTTTCTCAAAAATTGAGGTATCGAATTTTTTCCATCATCATTCGTTTCAAGTCGCATATGGCATCACTGAATTTACCCTTTAAAATCCTTTTTGAGTCATTTTGTCGAAATCCCCATTTTTTGGCCTCTGGAAGGGGCCAAACCTTCGAGAAAAAATGCCGTCAACGGCAACTTTTTTTCTCAAAAATTGAGGTATCGAATTTTTTCCATCACCATTCGTTTCAAGTCGCATATGGCATCACTGAATTTACCCTCTAAAATCCTTTTTGAGTCATTTTGTCGAAATCCCCATTTTTTGGCCTCTGGAAGGGGCCAAACCTTCGAGAAAAAATGCCGTCAACGGCAACTTTTTTTCTCAAAAATTGAGGTATCGAATTTTTTCCATCACCATTCGTTTCAAGTCGCATATGGCATCACTGAATTTACCCTCTAAAATCCTTTTTGAGTCATTTTGTCGAAATCCCCATTTTTTGGCCTCTGGAAGGGGCCAAACCTTCGAGAAAAAATGCCGTCAACGGCAACTTTTTTTCTCAAAAATTGAGGTATCGAATTTTTTCCATCACCATTCGTTTCAAGTCGCATATGGCATCACTGAATTTACCCTTTAAAATCCTTTTTGAGTCATTTTGTCGAAATCCCCATTTTTTGGCCTCTGGAAGGGGCCAAACCTTCGAGAAAAAATGCCGTCAACGGCAACTTTTTTTCTCAAAAATTGAGGTATCGAATTTTTTCCATCACCATTCGTTTCAAGTCGCATATGGCATCACTGAATTTACCCTTTAAAATCCTTTTTGAGTCATTTTGTCGAAATCCCCATTTTTTGGCCTATGGAAGGGGCCAAACCTTCGAGAAAAAATGCCGTCAACGGCAACTTTTTTTCTCAAAAATTGAGGTATCGAATTTTTTCCATCATCATTCGTTTCAAGTCGCATATGGCATCACTGAATTTACCCTTTAAAATCCTTTTTGAGTCATTTTGTCGAAATCCCCATTTTTTGGCCTCTGGAAGGGGCCAAACCTTCGAGAAAAAATGCCGTCAACGGCAACTTTTTTTCTCAAAAATTGAGGTATCGAATTTTTTCCATCACCATTCGTTTCAAGTCGCATCTGGCATCACTGAATTTACCCTCTAAAATCCTTTTTGAGTCATTTTGTCGAAATCCCCATTTTTTGGCCTCTGGAAGGGGCCAAACCTTCGAGAAAAAATGCCGTCAACGGCAACTTTTTTTCTCAAAAATTGAGGTATCGAATTTTTTCCATCACCATTCGTTTCAAGTCGCATATGGCATCACTGAATTTACCCTCTAAAATCCTTTTTGAGTCATTTTGTCGAAATCCCCATTTTTTGGCCTCTGGAAGGGGCCAAACCTTCGAGAAAAAATGCCGTCAACGGCAACTTTTTTTCTCAAAAATTGAGGTATCGAATTTTTTCCATCACCATTCGTTTCAAGTCGCATATGGCATCACTGAATTTACCCTTTAAAATCCTTTTTGAGTCATTTTGTCGAAATCCCCATTTTTTGGCCTCTGGAAGGGGCCAAACCTTCGAGAAAAAATGCCGTCAACGGCAACTTTTTTTCTCAAAAATTGAGGTATCGAATTTTTTCCATCACCATTCGTTTCAAGTCGCATATGGCATCACTGAATTTACCCTCTAAAATCCTTTTTGAGTCATTTTGTCGAAATCCCCATTTTTTGACCTCCGGAAGGGGCCAAACCTTCGAGAAAAAATGCCGTCAACGGCAACTTTTTTTCTCAAAAATTGAGGTATCGAATTTTTTCCATCACCATTCGTTTCAAGTCGCATATGGCATCACTGAATTTACCCTCTAAAATCCTTTTTGAGTCATTTTGTCGAAATCCCCATTTTTTGGCCTCTGGACGGGGCCAAACCTTCGAGAAAAAATGCCGTCAACGGCAACTTTTTTTCTCAAAAATTGAGGTATCGAATTTTTTCCATCACCATTCGTTTCAAGTCGCATATGGCATCACTGAATTTACCCTTTAAAATCCTTTTTGAGTCATTTTGTCGAAATCCCCATTTTTTGGCCTCTGGAAGGGGCCAAACCTTCGAGAAAAAATGCCGTCAACGGCAACTTTTTTTCTCAAAAATTGAGGTATCGAATTTTTTCCATCACCATTCGTTTCAAGTCGCATATGGCATCACTGAATTTACCCTCTAAAATCCTTTTTGAGTCATTTTGTCGAAATCCCCATTTTTTGGCCTCTGGAAGGGGCCAAACCTTCGAGAAAAAATGCCGTCAACGGCAACTTTTTTTCTCAAAAATTGAGGTATCGAATTTTTTCCATCACCATTCGTTTCAAGTCGCATATGGCATCACTGAATTTACCCTCTAAAATCCTTTTTGAGTCATTTTGTCGAAATCCCCATTTTTTGGCCTCTGGAAGGGGCCAAACCTTCGAGAAAAAATGCCGTCAACGGCAACTTTTTTTCTCAAAAATTGAGGTATCGAATTTTTTCCATCACCATTCGTTTCAAGTCGCATATGGCATCACTGAATTTACCCTTTAAAATCCTTTTTGAGTCATTTTGTCGAAATCCCCATTTTTTGGCCTCTGGAAGGGGCCAAACCTTCGAGAAAAAATGCCGTCAACGGCAACTTTTTTTCTCAAAAATTGAGGTATCGAATTTTTTCCATCACCATTCGTTTCAAGTCGCATATGGCATCACTGAATTTACCCTCTAAAATCCTTTTTGAGTCATTTTGTCGAAATCCCCATTTTTTGGCCTATGGAAGGGGCCAAACCTTCGAGAAAAAATGCCGTCAACGGCAACTTTTTTTCTCAAAAATTGAGGTATCGAATTTTTTCCATCACCATTCGTTTCAAGTCGCATATGGCATCACTGAATTTACCCTTTAAAATCCTTTTTGAGTCATTTTGTCGAAATCCCCATTTATTGGCCTCTGGAAGGGGCCAAACCTTCGAGAAAAAATGCCGTCAACGGCAACTTTTTTTCTCAAAAATTGAGGTATCGAATTTTTTCCATCACCATTCGTTTCAAGTCGCATATGGCATCACTGAATTTACCCTTTAAAATCCTTTTTGAGTCATTTTGTCGAAATCCCCATTTTTTGGCCTCTGGAAGGGGCCAAACCTTCGAGAAAAAATGCCGTCAACGGCAACTTTTTTTCTCAAAAATTGAGGTATCGAATTTTTTCCATCACCATTCGTTTCAAGTCGTATATGGCATCACTGAATTTACCCTTTAAAATCCTTTTTGAGTCATTTTGTCGAAATCCCCATTTTTTGGCCTCTGGAAGGGGCCAAACCTTCGAGAAAAAATGCCGTCAACGGCAACTTTTTTTCTCAAAAATTGAGGTATCGAATTTTTTCCATCACCATTCGTTTCAAGTCGCATATGGCATCACTGAATTTACCCTCTAAAATCCTTTTTGAGTCATTTTGTCGAAATCCCCATTTTTTGGCCTATGGAAGGGGCCAAACCTTCGAGAAAAAATGCCGTCAACGGCAACTTTTTTTCTCAAAAATTGAGGTATCGAATTTTTTCCATCACCATTCGTTTCAAGTCGCATATGGCATCACTGAATTTACCCTTTAAAATCCTTTTTGAGTCATTTTGTCGAAATCCCCATTTATTGGCCTCTGGAAGGGGCCAAACCTTCGAGAAAAAATGCCGTCAACGGCAACTTTTTTTCTCAAAAATTGAGGTATCGAATTTTTTCCATCACCATTCGTTTCAAGTCGCATATGGCATCACTGAATTTACCCTCTAAAATCCTTTTTGAGTTATTTTGTCGAAATCCCCATTTTTTGGCCTCCGGAAGGGGCCAAACCTTCGAGAAAAAATGCCGTCAACGGCAACTTTTTTTCTCAAAAATTGAGGTATCGAATTTTTTCCATCACCATTCGTTTCAAGTCGCATATGGCATCACTGAATTTACCCTCTAAAATCCTTTTTGAGTCATTTTGTCGAAATCCCCATTTTTTGACCTCCGGAAGGGGCCAAACCTTCGAGAAAAAATGCCGTCAACGGCAACTTTTTTTCTCAAAAATTGAGGTATCGAATTTTTTCCATCACCATTCGTTTCAAGTCGCATATGGCATCACTGAATTTACCCTTTAAAATCCTTTTTGAGTCATTTTGTCGAAATCCCCATTTTTTGGCCTCTGGACGGGGCCAAACCTTCGAGAAAAAATGCCGTCAACGGCAACTTTTTTTCTCAAAAATTGAGGTATCGAATTTTTTCCATCACCATTCGTTTCAAGTCGCATATGGCATCACTGAATTTACCCTCTAAAATCCTTTTTGAGTCATTTTGTCGAAATCCCCATTTTTTGACCTCCGGAAGGGGCCAAACCTTCGAGAAAAAATGCCGTCAACGGCAACTTTTTTTCTCAAAAATTGAGGTATCGAATTTTTTCCATCACCATTCGTTTCAAGTCGCATATGGCATCACTGAATTTACCCTCTAAAATCCTTTTTGAGTCATTTTGTCGAAATCCCCATTTTTTGGCCTCTGGAAGGGGCCAAACCTTCGAGAAAAAATGCCGTCAACGGCAACTTTTTTTCTCAAAAATTGAGGTATCGAATTTTTTCCATCACCATTCGTTTCAAGTCGCATCTGGCATCACTGAATTTACCCTCTAAAATCCTTTTTGAGTCATTTTGTCGAAATCCCCATTTTTTGGCCTCTGGAAGGGGCCAAACCTTCGAGAAAAAATGCCGTCAACGGCAACTTTTTTTCTCAAAAATTGAGGTATCGAATTTTTTCCATCACCATTCGTTTCAAGTCGCATATGGCATCACTGAATTTACCCTCTAAAATCCTTTTTGAGTCATTTTGTCGAAATCCCCATTTTTTGGCCTCTGGAAGGGGCCAAACCTTCGAGAAAAAATGCCGTCAACGGCAACTTTTTTTCTCAAAAATTGAGGTATCGAATTTTTTCCATCACCATTCGTTTCAAGTCGCATATGGCATCACTGAATTTACCCTTTAAAATCCTTTTTGAGTCATTTTGTCGAAATCCCCATTTTTTGGCCTCTGGAAGGGGCCAAACCTTCGAGAAAAAATGCCGTCAACGGCAACTTTTTTTCTCAAAAATTGAGGTATCGAATTTTTTCCATCACCATTCGTTTCAAGTCGCATATGGCATCACTGAATTTACCCTCTAAAATCCTTTTTGAGTCATTTTGTCGAAATCCCCATTTTTTGACCTCCGGAAGGGGCCAAACCTTCGAGAAAAAATGCCGTCAACGGCAACTTTTTTTCTCAAAAATTGAGGTATCGAATTTTTTCCATCACCATTCGTTTCAAGTCGCATATGGCATCACTGAATTTACCCTCTAAAATCCTTTTTGAGTCATTTTGTCGAAATCCCCATTTTTTGGCCTCTGGACGGGGCCAAACCTTCGAGAAAAAATGCCGTCAACGGCAACTTTTTTTCTCAAAAATTGAGGTATCGAATTTTTTCCATCACCATTCGTTTCAAGTCGCATATGGCATCACTGAATTTACCCTTTAAAATCCTTTTTGAGTCATTTTGTCGAAATCCCCATTTTTTGGCCTCTGGAAGGGGCCAAACCTTCGAGAAAAAATGCCGTCAACGGCAACTTTTTTTCTCAAAAATTGAGGTATCGAATTTTTTCCATCACCATTCGTTTCAAGTCGCATATGGCATCACTGAATTTACCCTCTAAAATCCTTTTTGAGTCATTTTGTCGAAATCCCCATTTTTTGGCCTCTGGAAGGGGCCAAACCTTCGAGAAAAAATGCCGTCAACGGCAACTTTTTTTCTCAAAAATTGAGGTATCGAATTTTTTCCATCACCATTCGTTTCAAGTCGCATATGGCATCACTGAATTTACCCTCTAAAATCCTTTTTGAGTCATTTTGTCGAAATCCCCATTTTTTGGCCTCTGGAAGGGGCCAAACCTTCGAGAAAAAATGCCGTCAACGGCAACTTTTTTTCTCAAAAATTGAGGTATCGAATTTTTTCCATCACCATTCGTTTCAAGTCGCATATGGCATCACTGAATTTACCCTTTAAAATCCTTTTTGAGTCATTTTGTCGAAATCCCCATTTTTTGGCCTCTGGAAGGGGCCAAACCTTCGAGAAAAAATGCCGTCAACGGCAACTTTTTTTCTCAAAAATTGAGGTATCGAATTTTTTCCATCACCATTCGTTTCAAGTCGCATATGGCATCACTGAATTTACCCTCTAAAATCCTTTTTGAGTCATTTTGTCGAAATCCCCATTTTTTGGCCTATGGAAGGGGCCAAACCTTCGAGAAAAAATGCCGTCAACGGCAACTTTTTTTCTCAAAAATTGAGGTATCGAATTTTTTCCATCACCATTCGTTTCAAGTCGCATATGGCATCACTGAATTTACCCTTTAAAATCCTTTTTGAGTCATTTTGTCGAAATCCCCATTTATTGGCCTCTGGAAGGGGCCAAACCTTCGAGAAAAAATGCCGTCAACGGCAACTTTTTTTCTCAAAAATTGAGGTATCGAATTTTTTCCATCACCATTCGTTTCAAGTCGCATATGGCATCACTGAATTTACCCTTTAAAATCCTTTTTGAGTCATTTTGTCGAAATCCCCATTTTTTGGCCTCTGGAAGGGGCCAAACCTTCGAGAAAAAATGCCGTCAACGGCAACTTTTTTTCTCAAAAATTGAGGTATCGAATTTTTTCCATCACCATTCGTTTCAAGTCGTATATGGCATCACTGAATTTACCCTTTAAAATCCTTTTTGAGTCATTTTGTCGAAATCCCCATTTTTTGGCCTCTGGAAGGGGCCAAACCTTCGAGAAAAAATGCCGTCAACGGCAACTTTTTTTCTCAAAAATTGAGGTATCGAATTTTTTCCATCACCATTCGTTTCAAGTCGCATATGGCATCACTGAATTTACCCTCTAAAATCCTTTTTGAGTCATTTTGTCGAAATCCCCATTTTTTGGCCTATGGAAGGGGCCAAACCTTCGAGAAAAAATGCCGTCAACGGCAACTTTTTTTCTCAAAAATTGAGGTATCGAATTTTTTCCATCACCATTCGTTTCAAGTCGCATATGGCATCACTGAATTTACCCTTTAAAATCCTTTTTGAGTCATTTTGTCGAAATCCCCATTTATTGGCCTCTGGAAGGGGCCAAACCTTCGAGAAAAAATGCCGTCAACGGCAACTTTTTTTCTCAAAAATTGAGGTATCGAATTTTTTCCATCACCATTCGTTTCAAGTCGCATATGGCATCACTGAATTTACCCTCTAAAATCCTTTTTGAGTTATTTTGTCGAAATCCCCATTTTTTGGCCTCCGGAAGGGGCCAAACCTTCGAGAAAAAATGCCGTCAACGGCAACTTTTTTTCTCAAAAATTGAGGTATCGAATTTTTTCCATCACCATTCGTTTCAAGTCGCATATGGCATCACTGAATTTACCCTCTAAAATCCTTTTTGAGTCATTTTGTCGAAATCCCCATTTTTTGACCTCCGGAAGGGGCCAAACCTTCGAGAAAAAATGCCGTCAACGGCAACTTTTTTTCTCAAAAATTGAGGTATCGAATTTTTTCCATCACCATTCGTTTCAAGTCGCATATGGCATCACTGAATTTACCCTCTAAAATCCTTTTTGAGTCATTTTGTCGAAATCCCCATTTTTTGGCCTCTGGACGGGGCCAAACCTTCGAGAAAAAATGCCGTCAACGGCAACTTTTTTTCTCAAAAATTGAGGTATCGAATTTTTTCCATCACCATTCGTTTCAAGTCGCATATGGCATCACTGAATTTACCCTCTAAAATCCTTTTTGAGTCATTTTGTCGAAATCCCCATTTTTTGACCTCCGGAAGGGGCCAAACCTTCGAGAAAAAATGCCGTCAACGGCAACTTTTTTTCTCAAAAATTGAGGTATCGAATTTTTTCCATCACCATTCGTTTCAAGTCGCATATGGCATCACTGAATTTACCCTCTAAAATCCTTTTTGAGTCATTTTGTCGAAATCCCCATTTTTTGGCCTCTGGACGGGGCCAAACCTTCGAGAAAAAATGCCGTCAACGGCAACTTTTTTTCTCAAAAATTGAGGTATCGAATTTTTTCCATCACCATTCGTTTCAAGTCGCATATGGCATCACTGAATTTACCCTTTAAAATCCTTTTTGAGTCATTTTGTCGAAATCCCCATTTTTTGGCCTCTGGAAGGGGCCAAACCTTCGAGAAAAAATGCCGTCAACGGCAACTTTTTTTCTCAAAAATTGAGGTATCGAATTTTTTCCATCACCATTCGTTTCAAGTCGCATATGGCATCACTGAATTTACCCTTTAAAATCCTTTTTGAGTCATTTTGTCGAAATCCCCATTTTTTGGCCTCTGGAAGGGGCCAAACCTTCGAGAAAAAATGCCGTCGACGGCAACTTTTTTTCTCAAAAATTGAGGTATCGAATTTTTTCCATCACCATTCGTTTCAAGTCGCATATGGCATCACTGAATTTACCCTTTAAAATCCTTTTTGAGTCATTTTGTCGAAATCCCCATTTTTTGGCCTCTGGAAGGGGCCAAACCTTCGAGAAAAAATGCCGTCAACGGCAACTTTTTTTCTCAAAAATTGAGGTATCGAATTTTTTCCATCACCATTCGTTTCAAGTCGTATATGGCATCACTGAATTTACCCTTTAAAATCCTTTTTGAGTCATTTTGTCGAAATCCCCATTTTTTGGCCTATGGAAGGGGCCAAACCTTCGAGAAAAAATGCCGTCAACGGCAACTTTTTTTCTCAAAAATTGAGGTATCGAATTTTTTCCATCACCATTCGTTTCAAGTCGCATATGGCATCACTGAATTTACCCTTTAAAATCCTTTTTGAGTCATTTTGTCGAAATCCCCATTTATTGGCCTCTGGAAGGGGCCAAACCTTCGAGAAAAAATGCCGTCAACGGCAACTTTTTTTCTCAAAAATTGAGGTATCGAATTTTTTCCATCACCATTCGTTTCAAGTCGCATATGGCATCACTGAATTTACCCTCTAAAATCCTTTTTGAGTCATTTTGTCGAAATCCCCATTTTTTGGCCTCCGGAAGGGGCCAAACCTTCGAGAAAAAATGCCGTCAACGGCAACTTTTTTTCTCAAAAATTGAGGTATCGAATTTTTTCCATCACCATTCGTTTCAAGTCGCATATGGCATCACTGAATTTACCCTTTAAAATCCTTTTTGAGTCATTTTGTCGAAATCCCCATTTTTTGGCCTATGGAAGGGGCCAAACCTTCGAGAAAAAATGCCGTCAACGGCAACTTTTTTTCTCAAAAATTGAGGTATCGAATTTTTTCCATCACCATTCGTTTCAAGTCGCATATGGCATCACTGAATTTACCCTTTAAAATCCTTTTTGAGTCATTTTGTCGAAATCCCCATTTTTTGGCCTCTGGAAGGGGCCAAACCTTCGAGAAAAAATGCCGTCAACGGCAACTTTTTTTCTCAAAAATTGAGGTATCGAATTTTTTCCATCACCATTCGTTTCAAGTCGCATATGGCATCACTGAATTTACCCTTTAAAATCCTTTTTGAGTCATTTTGTCGAAATCCCCATTTATTGGCCTCTGGAAGGGGCCAAACCTTCGAGAAAAAATGCCGTCAACGGCAACTTTTTTTCTCAAAAATTGAGGTATCGAATTTTTTCCATCACCATTCGTTTCAAGTCGCATATGGCATCACTGAATTTACCCTCCAAAATCCTTTTTGAGTCATTTTGTCGAAATCCCCATTTTTTGGCCTCCGGAAGGGGCCAAACCTTCGAGAAAAAATGCCGTCAACGGCAACTTTTTTTCTCAAAAATTGAGGTATCGAATTTTTTCCATCACCATTCGTTTCAAGTCGCATATGGCATCACTGAATTTACCCTCTAAAATCCTTTTTGAGTCATTTTGTCGAAATCCCCATTTTTTGGCCTCTGGAAGGGGCCAAACCTTCGAGAAAAAATGCCGTCAACGGCAACTTTTTTTCTCAAAAATTGAGGTATCGAATTTTTTCCATCACCATTCGTTTCAAGTCGCATATGGCATCACTGAATTTACCCTCTAAAATCCTTTTTGAGTCATTTTGTCGAAATCCCCATTTTTTGGCCTCTGGAAGGGGCCAAACCTTCGAGAAAAAATGCCGTCAACGGCAACTTTTTTTCTCAAAAATTGAGGTATCGAATTTTTTCCATCACCATTCGTTTCAAGTCGCATATGGCATCACTGAATTTACCCTTTAAAATCCTTTTTGAGTCATTTTGTCGAAATCCCCATTTTTTGGCCTCTGGAAGGGGCCAAACCTTCGAGAAAAAATGCCGTCAACGGCAACTTTTTTTCTCAAAAATTGAGGTATCGAATTTTTTCCATCACCATTCGTTTCAAGTCGCATATGGCATCACTGAATTTACCCTCTAAAATCCTTTTTGAGTCATTTTGTCGAAATCCCCATTTTTTGGCCTCTGGAAGGGGCCAAACCTTCGAGAAAAAATGCCGTCAACGGCAACTTTTTTTCTCAAAAATTGAGGTATCGAATTTTTTCCATCACCATTCGTTTCAAGTCGCATATGGCATCACTGAATTTACCCTTTAAAATCCTTTTTGAGTCATTTTGTCGAAATCCCCATTTATTGGCCTCTGGAAGGGGCCAAACCTTCGAGAAAAAATGCCGTCAACGGCAACTTTTTTTCTCAAAAATTGAGGTATCGAATTTTTTCCATCACCATTCGTTTCAAGTCGCATATGGCATCACTGAATTTACCCTCTAAAATCCTTTTTGAGTCATTTTGTCGAAATCCCCATTTTTTGGCCTCTGGAAGGGGCCAAACCTTCGAGAAAAAATGCCGTCAACGGCAACTTTTTTTCTCAAAAATTGAGGTATCGAATTTTTTTCCATCACCATTCGTTTCAAGTCGCATATGGCATCACTGAATTTACCCTTTAAAATCCTTTTTGAGTCATTTTGTCGAAATCCCCATTTTTTGGCCTCTGGAAGGGGCCAAACCTTCGAGAAAAAATGCCGTCAACGGCAACTTTTTTTCTCAAAAATTGAGGTATCGAATTTTTTCCATCACCATTCGTTTCAAGTCGCATATGGCATCACTGAATTTACCCTTTAAAATCCTTTTTGAGTCATTTTGTCGAAATCCCCATTTTTTGGCCTCTGGAAGGGGCCAAACCTTCGAGAAAAAATGCCGTCAACGGCAACTTTTTTTCTCAAAAATTGAGGTATCGAATTTTTTCCATCACCATTCGTTTCAAGTCGCATATGGCATCACTGAATTTACCCTCTAAAATCCTTTTTGAGTCATTTTGTCGAAATCCCCATTTTTTGGCCTCTGGAAGGGGCCAAACCTTCGAGAAAAAATGCCGTCAACGGCAACTTTTTTTCTCAAAAATTGAGGTATCGAATTTTTTCCATCACCATTCGTTTCAAGTCGCATATGGCATCACTGAATTTACCCTCTAAAATCCTTTTTGAGTCATTTTGTCGAAATCCCCATTTTTTGGCCTATGGAAGGGGCCAAACCTTCGGGAAAAAATGCCGTCAACGGCAACTTTTTTTCTCAAAAATTGAGGTATCGAATTTTTTCCATCACCATTCGTTTCAAGTCGCATATGGCATCACTGAATTTACCCTCTAAAATCCTTTTTGAGTCATTTTGTCGAAATCCCCATTTTTTGGCCTCTGGAAGGGGCCAAACCTTCGAGAAAAAATGCCGTCAACGGCAACTTTTTTTCTCAAAAATTGAGGTATCGAATTTTTTCCATCACCATTCGTTTCAAGTCGCATA
Source organism: Perithous albicinctus (assembly GCA_964016905.1). Classification (NCBI taxonomy): domain Eukaryota; kingdom Metazoa; phylum Arthropoda; class Insecta; order Hymenoptera; family Ichneumonidae; genus Perithous; species Perithous albicinctus. The sequence continues at coordinate 10,998,468 of OZ024701.1, forward strand.
TGGCATCACTGAATTTACCCTTTAAAATCCTTTTTGAGTCATTTTGTCGAAATCCCCATTTTTTGGCCTCTGGAAGGGGCCAAACCTTCGAGAAAAAATGCCGTCAACGGCAACTTTTTTTCTCAAAAATTGAGGTATCGAATTTTTTCCATCACCATTCGTTTCAAGTCGCATATGGCATCACTGAATTTACCCTTTAAAATCCTTTTTGAGTCATTTTGTCGAAATCCCCATTTTTTGGCCTCTGGAAGGGGCCAAACCTTCGAGAAAAAATGCCGTCAACGGCAACTTTTTTTCTCAAAAATTGAGGTATCGAATTTTTTCCATCACCATTCGTTTCAAGTCGCATATGGCATCACTGAATTTACCCTTTAAAATCCTTTTTGAGTCATTTTGTCGAAATCCCCATTTTTTGGCCTCTGGAAGGGGCCAAACCTTCGAGAAAAAATGCCGTCAACGGCAACTTTTTTTCTCAAAAATTGAGGTATCGAATTTTTTCCATCACCATTCGTTTCAAGTCGCATATGGCATCACTGAATTTACCCTTTAAAATCCTTTTTGAGTCATTTTGTCGAAATCCCCATTTTTTGGCCTCTGGAAGGGGCCAAACCTTCGAGAAAAAATGCCGTCAACGGCAACTTTTTTTCTCAAAAATTGAGGTATCGAATTTTTTCCATCACCATTCGTTTCAAGTCGCATATGGCATCACTGAATTTACCCTCTAAAATCCTTTTTGAGTCATTTTGTCGAAATCCCCATTTTTTGGCCTCTGGAAGGGGCCAAACCTTCGAGAAAAAATGCCGTCAACGGCAACTTTTTTTCTCAAAAATTGAGGTATCGAATTTTTTCCATCACCATTCGTTTCAAGTCGCATATGGCATCACTGAATTTACCCTCTAAAATCCTTTTTGAGTCATTTTGTCGAAATCCCCATTTTTTGGCCTATGGAAGGGGCCAAACCTTCGGGAAAAAATGCCGTCAACGGCAACTTTTTTTCTCAAAAATTGAGGTATCGAATTTTTTCCATCACCATTCGTTTCAAGTCGCATATGGCATCACTGAATTTACCCTCTAAAATCCTTTTTGAGTCATTTTGTCGAAATCCCCATTTTTTGGCCTCTGGAAGGGGCCAAACCTTCGAGAAAAAATGCCGTCAACGGCAACTTTTTTTCTCAAAAATTGAGGTATCGAATTTTTTCCATCACCATTCGTTTCAAGTCGCATATGGCATCACTGAATTTACCCTTTAAAATCCTTTTTGAGTCATTTTGTCGAAATCCCCATTTTTTGGCCTCTGGAAGGGGCCAAACCTTCGAGAAAAAATGCCGTCAACGGCAACTTTTTTTCTCAAAAATTGAGGTATCGAATTTTTTCCATCACCATTCGTTTCAAGTCGCATATGGCATCACTGAATTTACCCTTTAAAATCCTTTTTGAGTCATTTTGTCGAAATCCCCATTTTTTGGCCTCTGGAAGGGGCCAAACCTTCGAGAAAAAATGCCGTCAACGGCAACTTTTTTTCTCAAAAATTGAGGTATCGAATTTTTTCCATCACCATTCGTTTCAAGTCGCATATGGCATCACTGAATTTACCCTCTAAAATCCTTTTTGAGTCATTTTGTCGAAATCCCCATTTTTTGGCCTCTGGAAGGGGCCAAACCTTCGAGAAAAAATGCCGTCAACGGCAACTTTTTTTCTCAAAAATTGAGGTATCGAATTTTTTCCATCACCATTCGTTTCAAGTCGCATATGGCATCACTGAATTTACCCTCTAAAATCCTTTTTGAGTCATTTTGTCGAAATCCCCATTTTTTGGCCTATGGAAGGGGCCAAACCTTCGGGAAAAAATGCCGTCAACGGCAACTTTTTTTCTCAAAAATTGAGGTATCGAATTTTTTCCATCACCATTCGTTTCAAGTCGCATATGGCATCACTGAATTTACCCTCTAAAATCCTTTTTGAGTCATTTTGTCGAAATCCCCATTTTTTGGCCTCTGGAAGGGGCCAAACCTTCGAGAAAAAATGCCGTCAACGGCAACTTTTTTTCTCAAAAATTGAGGTATCGAATTTTTTCCATCACCATTCGTTTCAAGTCGCATATGGCATCACTGAATTTACCCTTTAAAATCCTTTTTGAGTCATTTTGTCGAAATCCCCATTTTTTGGCCTCTGGAAGGGGCCAAACCTTCGAGAAAAAATGCCGTCAACGGCAACTTTTTTTCTCAAAAATTGAGGTATCGAATTTTTTCCATCACCATTCGTTTCAAGTCGCATATGGCATCACTGAATTTACCCTTTAAAATCCTTTTTGAGTCATTTTGTCGAAATCCCCATTTTTTGGCCTATGGAAGGGGCCAAACCTTCGAGAAAAAATGCCGTCAACGGCAACTTTTTTTCTCAAAAATTGAGGTATCGAATTTTTTCCATCATCATTCGTTTCAAGTCGCATATGGCATCACTGAATTTACCCTTTAAAATCCTTTTTGAGTCATTTTGTCGAAATCCCCATTTTTTGGCCTCTGGAAGGGGCCAAACCTTCGAGAAAAAATGCCGTCAACGGCAACTTTTTTTCTCAAAAATTGAGGTATCGAATTTTTTCCATCACCATTCGTTTCAAGTCGCATATGGCATCACTGAATTTACCCTCTAAAATCCTTTTTGAGTCATTTTGTCGAAATCCCCATTTTTTGGCCTCTGGAAGGGGCCAAACCTTCGAGAAAAAATGCCGTCAACGGCAACTTTTTTTCTCAAAAATTGAGGTATCGAATTTTTTCCATCACCATTCGTTTCAAGTCGCATATGGCATCACTGAATTTACCCTTTAAAATCCTTTTTGAGTCATTTTGTCGAAATCCCCATTTTTTGGCCTCTGGAAGGGGCCAAACCTTCGAGAAAAAATGCCGTCAACGGCAACTTTTTTTCTCAAAAATTGAGGTATCGAATTTTTTCCATCACCATTCGTTTCAAGTCGCATATGGCATCACTGAATTTACCCTTTAAAATCCTTTTTGAGTCATTTTGTCGAAATCCCCATTTTTTGGCCTCTGGAAGGGGCCAAACCTTCGAGAAAAAATGCCGTCAACGGCAACTTTTTTTCTCAAAAATTGAGGTATCGAATTTTTTCCATCACCATTCGTTTCAAGTCGCATCTGGCATCACTGAATTTACCCTCTAAAATCCTTTTTGAGTCATTTTGTCGAAATCCCCATTTTTTGGCCTCTGGAAGGGGCCAAACCTTCGAGAAAAAATGCCGTCAACGGCAACTTTTTTTCTCAAAAATTGAGGTATCGAATTTTTTCCATCACCATTCGTTTCAAGTCGCATATGGCATCACTGAATTTACCCTCTAAAATCCTTTTTGAGTCATTTTGTCGAAATCCCCATTTTTTGGCCTCTGGAAGGGGCCAAACCTTCGAGAAAAAATGCCGTCAACGGCAACTTTTTTTCTCAAAAATTGAGGTATCGAATTTTTTCCATCACCATTCGTTTCAAGTCGCATATGGCATCACTGAATTTACCCTCTAAAATCCTTTTTGAGTCATTTTGTCGAAATCCCCATTTTTTGACCTCCGGAAGGGGCCAAACCTTCGAGAAAAAATGCCGTCAACGGCAACTTTTTTTCTCAAAAATTGAGGTATCGAATTTTTTCCATCACCATTCGTTTCAAGTCGCATATGGCATCACTGAATTTACCCTTTAAAATCCTTTTTGAGTCATTTTGTCGAAATCCCCATTTTTTGGCCTCTGGAAGGGGCCAAACCTTCGAGAAAAAATGCCGTCAACGGCAACTTTTTTTCTCAAAAATTGAGGTATCGAATTTTTTCCATCACCATTCGTTTCAAGTCGCATATGGCATCACTGAATTTACCCTCTAAAATCCTTTTTGAGTCATTTTGTCGAAATCCCCATTTTTTGGCCTCTGGAAGGGGCCAAACCTTCGAGAAAAAATGCCGTCAACGGCAACTTTTTTTCTCAAAAATTGAGGTATCGAATTTTTTCCATCACCATTCGTTTCAAGTCGCATATGGCATCACTGAATTTACCCTCTAAAATCCTTTTTGAGTCATTTTGTCGAAATCCCCATTTTTTGGCCTCTGGAAGGGGCCAAACCTTCGAGAAAAAATGCCGTCAACGGCAACTTTTTTTCTCAAAAATTGAGGTATCGAATTTTTTCCATCACCATTCGTTTCAAGTCGCATATGGCATCACTGAATTTACCCTTTAAAATCCTTTTTGAGTCATTTTGTCGAAATCCCCATTTTTTGGCCTCTGGAAGGGGCCAAACCTTCGAGAAAAAATGCCGTCAACGGCAACTTTTTTTCTCAAAAATTGAGGTATCGAATTTTTTCCATCACCATTCGTTTCAAGTCGCATATGGCATCACTGAATTTACCCTCTAAAATCCTTTTTGAGTCATTTTGTCGAAATCCCCATTTTTTGGCCTATGGAAGGGGCCAAACCTTCGAGAAAAAATGCCGTCAACGGCAACTTTTTTTCTCAAAAATTGAGGTATCGAATTTTTTCCATCACCATTCGTTTCAAGTCGCATATGGCATCACTGAATTTACCCTTTAAAATCCTTTTTGAGTCATTTTGTCGAAATCCCCATTTATTGGCCTCTGGAAGGGGCCAAACCTTCGAGAAAAAATGCCGTCAACGGCAACTTTTTTTCTCAAAAATTGAGGTATCGAATTTTTTCCATCACCATTCGTTTCAAGTCGCATATGGCATCACTGAATTTACCCTTTAAAATCCTTTTTGAGTCATTTTGTCGAAATCCCCATTTTTTGGCCTCTGGAAGGGGCCAAACCTTCGAGAAAAAATGCCGTCAACGGCAACTTTTTTTCTCAAAAATTGAGGTATCGAATTTTTTCCATCACCATTCGTTTCAAGTCGTATATGGCATCACTGAATTTACCCTTTAAAATCCTTTTTGAGTCATTTTGTCGAAATCCCCATTTTTTGGCCTCTGGAAGGGGCCAAACCTTCGAGAAAAAATGCCGTCAACGGCAACTTTTTTTCTCAAAAATTGAGGTATCGAATTTTTTCCATCACCATTCGTTTCAAGTCGCATATGGCATCACTGAATTTACCCTCTAAAATCCTTTTTGAGTCATTTTGTCGAAATCCCCATTTTTTGGCCTATGGAAGGGGCCAAACCTTCGAGAAAAAATGCCGTCAACGGCAACTTTTTTTCTCAAAAATTGAGGTATCGAATTTTTTCCATCACCATTCGTTTCAAGTCGCATATGGCATCACTGAATTTACCCTTTAAAATCCTTTTTGAGTCATTTTGTCGAAATTCCCATTTTTTGGCCTCCGGAAGGGGCCAAACCTTCGAGAAAAAATGCCGTCAACGGCAACTTTTTTTCTCAAAAATTGAGGTATCGAATTTTTTCCATCGCCATTCGTTTCAAGTCGCATATGGCATCACTGAATTTACCCTCTAAAATCCTTTTTGAGTCATTTTGTCGAAATCCCCATTTTTTGACCTCCGGAAGGGGCCAAACCTTCGAGAAAAAATGCCGTCAACGGCAACTTTTTTTCTCAAAAATTGAGGTATCGAATTTTTTCCATCACCATTCGTTTCAAGTCGCATATGGCATCACTGAATTTACCCTCTAAAATCCTTTTTGAGTCATTTTGTCGAAATCCCCATTTTTTGGCCTCTGGACGGGGCCAAACCTTCGAGAAAAAATGCCGTCAACGGCAACTTTTTTTCTCAAAAATTGAGGTATCGAATTTTTTCCATCACCATTCGTTTCAAGTCGCATATGGCATCACTGAATTTACCCTTTAAAATCCTTTTTGAGTCATTTTGTCGAAATCCCCATTTTTTGGCCTATGGAAGGGGCCAAACCTTCGAGAAAAAATGCCGTCAACGGCAACTTTTTTTCTCAAAAATTGAGGTATCGAATTTTTTCCATCACCATTCGTTTCAAGTCGCATATGGCATCACTGAATTTACCCTTTAAAATCCTTTTTGAGTCATTTTGTCGAAATCCCCATTTTTTGGCCTCCGGAAGGGGCCAAACCTTCGAGAAAAAATGCCGTCAACGGCAACTTTTTTTCTCAAAAATTGAGGTATCGAATTTTTTCCATCACCATTCGTTTCAAGTCGCATATGGCATCACTGAATTTACCCTCTAAAATCCTTTTTGAGTCATTTTGTCGAAATCCCCATTTTTTGACCTCCGGAAGGGGCCAAACCTTCGAGAAAAAATGCCGTCAACGGCAACTTTTTTTCTCAAAAATTGAGGTATCGAATTTTTTCCATCACCATTCGTTTCAAGTCGCATATGGCATCACTGAATTTACCCTCTAAAATCCTTTTTGAGTCATTTTGTCGAAATCCCCATTTTTTGGCCTCTGGACGGGGCCAAACCTTCGAGAAAAAATGCCGTCAACGGCAACTTTTTTTCTCAAAAATTGAGGTATCGAATTTTTTCCATCACCATTCGTTTCAAGTCGCATATGGCATCACTGAATTTACCCTTTAAAATCCTTTTTGAGTCATTTTGTCGAAATCCCCATTTTTTGGCCTCTGGAAGGGGCCAAACCTTCGAGAAAAAATGCCGTCAACGGCAACTTTTTTTCTCAAAAATTGAGGTATCGAATTTTTTCCATCACCATTCGTTTCAAGTCGCATATGGCATCACTGAATTTACCCTTTAAAATCCTTTTTGAGTCATTTTGTCGAAATCCCCATTTTTTGGCCTCTGGAAGGGGCCAAACCTTCGAGAAAAAATGCCGTCGACGGCAACTTTTTTTCTCAAAAATTGAGGTATCGAATTTTTTCCATCACCATTCGTTTCAAGTCGCATATGGCATCACTGAATTTACCCTTTAAAATCCTTTTTGAGTCATTTTGTCGAAATCCCCATTTTTTGGCCTCTGGAAGGGGCCAAACCTTCGAGAAAAAATGCCGTCAACGGCAACTTTTTTTCTCAAAAATTGAGGTATCGAATTTTTTCCATCACCATTCGTTTCAAGTCGTATATGGCATCACTGAATTTACCCTTTAAAATCCTTTTTGAGTCATTTTGTCGAAATCCCCATTTTTTGGCCTATGGAAGGGGCCAAACCTTCGAGAAAAAATGCCGTCAACGGCAACTTTTTTTCTCAAAAATTGAGGTATCGAATTTTTTCCATCACCATTCGTTTCAAGTCGCATATGGCATCACTGAATTTACCCTTTAAAATCCTTTTTGAGTCATTTTGTCGAAATCCCCATTTATTGGCCTCTGGAAGGGGCCAAACCTTCGAGAAAAAATGCCGTCAACGGCAACTTTTTTTCTCAAAAATTGAGGTATCGAATTTTTTCCATCACCATTCGTTTCAAGTCGCATATGGCATCACTGAATTTACCCTCTAAAATCCTTTTTGAGTCATTTTGTCGAAATCCCCATTTTTTGGCCTCCGGAAGGGGCCAAACCTTCGAGAAAAAATGCCGTCAACGGCAACTTTTTTTCTCAAAAATTGAGGTATCGAATTTTTTCCATCACCATTCGTTTCAAGTCGCATATGGCATCACTGAATTTACCCTTTAAAATCCTTTTTGAGTCATTTTGTCGAAATCCCCATTTTTTGGCCTCTGGAAGGGGCCAAACCTTCGAGAAAAAATGCCGTCAACGGCAACTTTTTTTCTCAAAAATTGAGGTATCGAATTTTTTCCATCACCATTCGTTTCAAGTCGCATATGGCATCACTGAATTTACCCTTTAAAATCCTTTTTGAGTCATTTTGTCGAAATCCCCATTTTTTGGCCTATGGAAGGGGCCAAACCTTCGAGAAAAAATGCCGTCAACGGCAACTTTTTTTCTCAAAAATTGAGGTATCGAATTTTTTCCATCACCATTCGTTTCAAGTCGCATATGGCATCACTGAATTTACCCTTTAAAATCCTTTTTGAGTCATTTTGTCGAAATCCCCATTTTTTGGCCTCTGGAAGGGGCCAAACCTTCGAGAAAAAATGCCGTCAACGGCAACTTTTTTTCTCAAAAATTGAGGTATCGAATTTTTTCCATCACCATTCGTTTCAAGTCGCATATGGCATCACTGAATTTACCCTTTAAAATCCTTTTTGAGTCATTTTGTCGAAATCCCCATTTTTTGGCCTCTGGAAGGGGCCAAACCTTCGAGAAAAAATGCCGTCAACGGCAACTTTTTTTCTCAAAAATTGAGGTATCGAATTTTTTCCATCACCATTCGTTTCAAGTCGCATATGGCATCACTGAATTTACCCTCCAAAATCCTTTTTGAGTCATTTTGTCGAAATCCCCATTTTTTGGCCTCCGGAAGGGGCCAAACCTTCGAGAAAAAATGCCGTCAACGGCAACTTTTTTTCTCAAAAATTGAGGTATCGAATTTTTTCCATCACCATTCGTTTCAAGTCGCATATGGCATCACTGAATTTACCCTCTAAAATCCTTTTTGAGTCATTTTGTCGAAATCCCCATTTTTTGGCCTCCGGAAGGGGCCAAACCTTCGAGAAAAAATGCCGTCAACGGCAACTTTTTTTCTCAAAAATTGAGGTATCGAATTTTTTCCATCACCATTCGTTTCAAGTCGCATATGGCATCACTGAATTTACCCTCTAAAATCCTTTTTGAGTCATTTTGTCGAAATCCCCATTTTTTGGCCTCTGGAAGGGGCCAAACCTTCGAGAAAAAATGCCGTCAACGGCAACTTTTTTTCTCAAAAATTGAGGTATCGAATTTTTTCCATCACCATTCGTTTCAAGTCGCATATGGCATCACTGAATTTACCCTCTAAAATCCTTTTTGAGTCATTTTGTCGAAATCCCCATTTTTTGGCCTCTGGAAGGGGCCAAACCTTCGAGAAAAAATGCCGTCAACGGCAACTTTTTTTCTCAAAAATTGAGGTATCGAATTTTTTCCATCACCATTCGTTTCAAGTCGCATATGGCATCACTGAATTTACCCTTTAAAATCCTTTTTGAGTCATTTTGTCGAAATCCCCATTTTTTGGCCTCTGGAAGGGGCCAAACCTTCGAGAAAAAATGCCGTCAACGGCAACTTTTTTTCTCAAAAATTGAGGTATCGAATTTTTTCCATCACCATTCGTTTCAAGTCGCATATGGCATCACTGAATTTACCCTCTAAAATCCTTTTTGAGTCATTTTGTCGAAATCCCCATTTTTTGGCCTATGGAAGGGGCCAAACCTTCGAGAAAAAATGCCGTCAACGGCAACTTTTTTTCTCAAAAATTGAGGTATCGAATTTTTTCCATCACCATTCGTTTCAAGTCGCATATGGCATCACTGAATTTACCCTTTAAAATCCTTTTTGAGTCATTTTGTCGAAATCCCCATTTATTGGCCTCTGGAAGGGGCCAAACCTTCGAGAAAAAATGCCGTCAACGGCAACTTTTTTTCTCAAAAATTGAGGTATCGAATTTTTTCCATCACCATTCGTTTCAAGTCGCATATGGCATCACTGAATTTACCCTTTAAAATCCTTTTTGAGTCATTTTGTCGAAATCCCCATTTTTTGGCCTCTGGAAGGGGCCAAACCTTCGAGAAAAAATGCCGTCAACGGCAACTTTTTTTCTCAAAAATTGAGGTATCGAATTTTTTCCATCACCATTCGTTTCAAGTCGTATATGGCATCACTGAATTTACCCTTTAAAATCCTTTTTGAGTCATTTTGTCGAAATCCCCATTTTTTGGCCTCTGGAAGGGGCCAAACCTTCGAGAAAAAATGCCGTCAACGGCAACTTTTTTTCTCAAAAATTGAGGTATCGAATTTTTTCCATCACCATTCGTTTCAAGTCGCATATGGCATCACTGAATTTACCCTCCAAAATCCTTTTTGAGTCATTTTGTCGAAATCCCCATTTTTTGGCCTCCGGAAGGGGCCAAACCTTCGAGAAAAAATGCCGTCAACGGCAACTTTTTTTCTCAAAAATTGAGGTATCGAATTTTTTCCATCACCATTCGTTTCAAGTCGCATATGGCATCACTGAATTTACCCTCTAAAATCCTTTTTGAGTCATTTTGTCGAAATCCCCATTTTTTGGCCTCCGGAAGGGGCCAAACCTTCGAGAAAAAATGCCGTCAACGGCAACTTTTTTTCTCAAAAATTGAGGTATCGAATTTTTTCCATCACCATTCGTTTCAAGTCGCATATGGCATCACTGAATTTACCCTCTAAAATCCTTTTTGAGTCATTTTGTCGAAATCCCCATTTTTTGGCCTCTGGAAGGGGCCAAACCTTCGAGAAAAAATGCCGTCAACGGCAACTTTTTTTCTCAAAAATTGAGGTATCGAATTTTTTCCATCACCATTCGTTTCAAGTCGCATATGGCATCACTGAATTTACCCTCTAAAATCCTTTTTGAGTCATTTTGTCGAAATCCCCATTTTTTGGCCTCTGGAAGGGGCCAAACCTTCGAGAAAAAATGCCGTCAACGGCAACTTTTTTTCTCAAAAATTGAGGTATCGAATTTTTTCCATCACCATTCGTTTCAAGTCGCATATGGCATCACTGAATTTACCCTTTAAAATCCTTTTTGAGTCATTTTGTCGAAATCCCCATTTTTTGGCCTCTGGAAGGGGCCAAACCTTCGAGAAAAAATGCCGTCAACGGCAACTTTTTTTCTCAAAAATTGAGGTATCGAATTTTTTCCATCACCATTCGTTTCAAGTCGCATATGGCATCACTGAATTTACCCTCTAAAATCCTTTTTGAGTCATTTTGTCGAAATCCCCATTTTTTGGCCTATGGAAGGGGCCAAACCTTCGAGAAAAAATGCCGTCAACGGCAACTTTTTTTCTCAAAAATTGAGGTATCGAATTTTTTCCATCACCATTCGTTTCAAGTCGCATATGGCATCACTGAATTTACCCTTTAAAATCCTTTTTGAGTCATTTTGTCGAAATCCCCATTTATTGGCCTCTGGAAGGGGCCAAACCTTCGAGAAAAAATGCCGTCAACGGCAACTTTTTTTCTCAAAAATTGAGGTATCGAATTTTTTCCATCACCATTCGTTTCAAGTCGCATATGGCATCACTGAATTTACCCTTTAAAATCCTTTTTGAGTCATTTTGTCGAAATCCCCATTTTTTGGCCTCTGGAAGGGGCCAAACCTTCGAGAAAAAATGCCGTCAACGGCAACTTTTTTTCTCAAAAATTGAGGTATCGAATTTTTTCCATCACCATTCGTTTCAAGTCGTATATGGCATCACTGAATTTACCCTTTAAAATCCTTTTTGAGTCATTTTGTCGAAATCCCCATTTTTTGGCCTCTGGAAGGGGCCAAACCTTCGAGAAAAAATGCCGTCAACGGCAACTTTTTTTCTCAAAAATTGAGGTATCGAATTTTTTCCATCACCATTCGTTTCAAGTCGCATATGGCATCACTGAATTTACCCTCTAAAATCCTTTTTGAGTCATTTTGTCGAAATCCCCATTTTTTGGCCTATGGAAGGGGCCAAACCTTCGAGAAAAAATGCCGTCAACGGCAACTTTTTTTCTCAAAAATTGAGGTATCGAATTTTTTCCATCACCATTCGTTTCAAGTCGCATATGGCATCACTGAATTTACCCTTTAAAATCCTTTTTGAGTCATTTTGTCGAAATCCCCATTTTTTGGCCTCCGGAAGGGGCCAAACCTTCGAGAAAAAATGCCGTCAACGGCAACTTTTTTTCTCAAAAATTGAGGTATCGAATTTTTTCCATCACCATTCGTTTCAAGTCGCATATGGCATCACTGAATTTACCCTCTAAAATCCTTTTTGAGTCATTTTGTCGAAATCCCCATTTTTTGACCTCCGGAAGGGGCCAAACCTTCGAGAAAAAATGCCGTCAACGGCAACTTTTTTTCTCAAAAATTGAGGTATCGAATTTTTTCCATCACCATTCGTTTCAAGTCGCATATGGCATCACTGAATTTACCCTCTAAAATCCTTTTTGAGTCATTTTGTCGAAATCCCCATTTTTTGGCCTCTGGACGGGGCCAAACCTTCGAGAAAAAATGCCGTCAACGGCAACTTTTTTTCTCAAAAATTGAGGTATCGAATTTTTTCCATCACCATTCGTTTCAAGTCGCATATGGCATCACTGAATTTACCCTTTAAAATCCTTTTTGAGTCATTTTGTCGAAATCCCCATTTTTTGGCCTCTGGAAGGGGCCAAACCTTCGAGAAAAAATGCCGTCAACGGCAACTTTTTTTCTCAAAAATTGAGGTATCGAATTTTTTCCATCACCATTCGTTTCAAGTCGCATATGGCATCACTGAATTTACCCTTTAAAATCCTTTTTGAGTCATTTTGTCGAAATCCCCATTTTTTGGCCTCTGGAAGGGGCCAAACCTTCGAGAAAAAATGCCGTCGACGGCAACTTTTTTTCTCAAAAATTGAGGTATCGAATTTTTTCCATCACCATTCGTTTCAAGTCGCATATGGCATCACTGAATTTACCCTCTAAAATCCTTTTTGAGTCATTTTGTCGAAATCCCCATTTTTTGGCCTCCGGAAGGGGCCAAACCTTCGAGAAAAAATGCCGTCAACGGCAACTTTTTTTCTCAAAAATTGAGGTATCGAATTTTTTCCATCACCATTCGTTTCAAGTCGCATATGGCATCACTGAATTTACCCTTTAAAATCCTTTTTGAGTCATTTTGTCGAAATCCCCATTTTTTGGCCTCTGGAAGGGGCCAAACCTTCGAGAAAAAATGCCGTCAACGGCAACTTTTTTTCTCAAAAATTGAGGTATCGAATTTTTTCCATCACCATTCGTTTCAAGTCGCATATGGCATCACTGAATTTACCCTTTAAAATCCTTTTTGAGTCATTTTGTCGAAATCCCCATTTTTTGGCCTATGGAAGGGGCCAAACCTTCGAGAAAAAATGCCGTCAACGGCAACTTTTTTTCTCAAAAATTGAGGTATCGAATTTTTTCCATCACCATTCGTTTCAAGTCGCATATGGCATCACTGAATTTACCCTTTAAAATCCTTTTTGAGTCATTTTGTCGAAATCCCCATTTTTTGGCCTCTGGAAGGGGCCAAACCTTCGAGAAAAAATGCCGTCAACGGCAACTTTTTTTCTCAAAAATTGAGGTATCGAATTTTTTCCATCACCATTCGTTTCAAGTCGCATATGGCATCACTGAATTTACCCTTTAAAATCCTTTTTGAGTCATTTTGTCGAAATCCCCATTTTTTGGCCTCTGGAAGGGGCCAAACCTTCGAGAAAAAATGCCGTCAACGGCAACTTTTTTTCTCAAAAATTGAGGTATCGAATTTTTTCCATCACCATTCGTTTCAAGTCGCATATGGCATCACTGAATTTACCCTCCAAAATCCTTTTTGAGTCATTTTGTCGAAATCCCCATTTTTTGGCCTCCGGAAGGGGCCAAACCTTCGAGAAAAAATGCCGTCAACGGCAACTTTTTTTCTCAAAAATTGAGGTATCGAATTTTTTCCATCACCATTCGTTTCAAGTCGCATATGGCATCACTGAATTTACCCTCTAAAATCCTTTTTGAGTCATTTTGTCGAAATCCCCATTTTTTGGCCTCCGGAAGGGGCCAAACCTTCGAGAAAAAATGCCGTCAACGGCAACTTTTTTTCTCAAAAATTGAGGTATCGAATTTTTTCCATCACCATTCGTTTCAAGTCGCATATGGCATCACTGAATTTACCCTCTAAAATCCTTTTTGAGTCATTTTGTCGAAATCCCCATTTTTTGGCCTCTGGAAGGGGCCAAACCTTCGAGAAAAAATGCCGTCAACGGCAACTTTTTTTCTCAAAAATTGAGGTATCGAATTTTTTCCATCACCATTCGTTTCAAGTCGCATATGGCATCACTGAATTTACCCTCTAAAATCCTTTTTGAGTCATTTTGTCGAAATCCCCATTTTTTGGCCTCTGGAAGGGGCCAAACCTTCGAGAAAAAATGCCGTCAACGGCAACTTTTTTTCTCAAAAATTGAGGTATCGAATTTTTTCCATCACCATTCGTTTCAAGTCGCATATGGCATCACTGAATTTACCCTTTAAAATCCTTTTTGAGTCATTTTGTCGAAATCCCCATTTTTTGGCCTCTGGAAGGGGCCAAACCTTCGAGAAAAAATGCCGTCAACGGCAACTTTTTTTCTCAAAAATTGAGGTATCGAATTTTTTCCATCACCATTCGTTTCAAGTCGCATATGGCATCACTGAATTTACCCTCTAAAATCCTTTTTGAGTCATTTTGTCGAAATCCCCATTTTTTGGCCTATGGAAGGGGCCAAACCTTCGAGAAAAAATGCCGTCAACGGCAACTTTTTTTCTCAAAAATTGAGGTATCGAATTTTTTCCATCACCATTCGTTTCAAGTCGCATATGGCATCACTGAATTTACCCTTTAAAATCCTTTTTGAGTCATTTTGTCGAAATCCCCATTTATTGGCCTCTGGAAGGGGCCAAACCTTCGAGAAAAAATGCCGTCAACGGCAACTTTTTTTCTCAAAAATTGAGGTATCGAATTTTTTCCATCACCATTCGTTTCAAGTCGCATATGGCATCACTGAATTTACCCTTTAAAATCCTTTTTGAGTCATTTTGTCGAAATCCCCATTTTTTGGCCTCTGGAAGGGGCCAAACCTTCGAGAAAAAATGCCGTCAACGGCAACTTTTTTTCTCAAAAATTGAGGTATCGAATTTTTTCCATCACCATTCGTTTCAAGTCGCATATGGCATCACTGAATTTACCCTCTAAAATCCTTTTTGAGTCATTTTGTCGAAATCCCCATTTTTTGGCCTATGGAAGGGGCCAAACCTTCGAGAAAAAATGCCGTCAACGGCAACTTTTTTTCTCAAAAATTGAGGTATCGAATTTTTTCCATCACCATTCGTTTCAAGTCGCATATGGCATCACTGAATTTACCCTTTAAAATCCTTTTTGAGTCATTTTGTCGAAATCCCCATTTATTGGCCTCTGGAAGGGGCCAAACCTTCGAGAAAAAATGCCGTCAACGGCAACTTTTTTTCTCAAAAATTGAGGTATCGAATTTTTTCCATCACCATTCGTTTCAAGTCGCATATGGCATCACTGAATTTACCCTTTAAAATCCTTTTTGAGTCATTTTGTCGAAATCCCCATTTTTTGGCCTCTGGAAGGGGCCAAACCTTCGAGAAAAAATGCCGTCAACGGCAACTTTTTTTCTCAAAAATTGAGGTATCGAATTTTTTCCATCACCATTCGTTTCAAGTCGTATATGGCATCACTGAATTTACCCTTTAAAATCCTTTTTGAGTCATTTTGTCGAAATCCCCATTTTTTGGCCTCTGGAAGGGGCCAAACCTTCGAGAAAAAATGCCGTCAACGGCAACTTTTTTTCTCAAAAATTGAGGTATCGAATTTTTTCCATCACCATTCGTTTCAAGTCGCATATGGCATCACTGAATTTACCCTCTAAAATCCTTTTTGAGTCATTTTGTCGAAATCCCCATTTTTTGGCCTATGGAAGGGGCCAAACCTTCGAGAAAAAATGCCGTCAACGGCAACTTTTTTTCTCAAAAATTGAGGTATCGAATTTTTTCCATCACCATTCGTTTCAAGTCGCATATGGCATCACTGAATTTACCCTTTAAAATCCTTTTTGAGTCATTTTGTCGAAATTCCCATTTTTTGGCCTCCGGAAGGGGCCAAACCTTCGAGAAAAAATGCCGTCAACGGCAACTTTTTTTCTCAAAAATTGAGGTATCGAATTTTTTCCATCGCCATTCGTTTCAAGTCGCATATGGCATCACTGAATTTACCCTCTAAAATCCTTTTTGAGTCATTTTGTCGAAATCCCCATTTTTTGACCTCCGGAAGGGGCCAAACCTTCGAGAAAAAATGCCGTCAACGGCAACTTTTTTTCTCAAAAATTGAGGTATCGAATTTTTTCCATCACCATTCGTTTCAAGTCGCATATGGCATCACTGAATTTACCCTCTAAAATCCTTTTTGAGTCATTTTGTCGAAATCCCCATTTTTTGGCCTCTGGACGGGGCCAAACCTTCGAGAAAAAATGCCGTCAACGGCAACTTTTTTTCTCAAAAATTGAGGTATCGAATTTTTTCCATCACCATTCGTTTCAAGTCGCATATGGCATCACTGAATTTACCCTTTAAAATCCTTTTTGAGTCATTTTGTCGAAATCCCCATTTTTTGGCCTATGGAAGGGGCCAAACCTTCGAGAAAAAATGCCGTCAACGGCAACTTTTTTTCTCAAAAATTGAGGTATCGAATTTTTTCCATCACCATTCGTTTCAAGTCGCATATGGCATCACTGAATTTACCCTTTAAAATCCTTTTTGAGTCATTTTGTCGAAATCCCCATTTTTTGGCCTCCGGAAGGGGCCAAACCTTCGAGAAAAAATGCCGTCAACGGCAACTTTTTTTCTCAAAAATTGAGGTATCGAATTTTTTCCATCACCATTCGTTTCAAGTCGCATATGGCATCACTGAATTTACCCTCTAAAATCCTTTTTGAGTCATTTTGTCGAAATCCCCATTTTTTGACCTCCGGAAGGGGCCAAACCTTCGAGAAAAAATGCCGTCAACGGCAACTTTTTTTCTCAAAAATTGAGGTATCGAATTTTTTCCATCACCATTCGTTTCAAGTCGCATATGGCATCACTGAATTTACCCTCTAAAATCCTTTTTGAGTCATTTTGTCGAAATCCCCATTTTTTGGCCTCTGGACGGGGCCAAACCTTCGAGAAAAAATGCCGTCAACGGCAACTTTTTTTCTCAAAAATTGAGGTATCGAATTTTTTCCATCACCATTCGTTTCAAGTCGCATATGGCATCACTGAATTTACCCTTTAAAATCCTTTTTGAGTCATTTTGTCGAAATCCCCATTTTTTGGCCTCTGGAAGGGGCCAAACCTTCGAGAAAAAATGCCGTCAACGGCAACTTTTTTTCTCAAAAATTGAGGTATCGAATTTTTTCCATCACCATTCGTTTCAAGTCGCATATGGCATCACTGAATTTACCCTTTAAAATCCTTTTTGAGTCATTTTGTCGAAATCCCCATTTTTTGGCCTCTGGAAGGGGCCAAACCTTCGAGAAAAAATGCCGTCAACGGCAACTTTTTTTCTCAAAAATTGAGGTATCGAATTTTTTCCATCACCATTCGTTTCAAGTCGCATATGGCATCACTGAATTTACCCTCTAAAATCCTTTTTGAGTCATTTTGTCGAAATCCCCATTTTTTGGCCTCTGGAAGGGGCCAAACCTTCGAGAAAAAATGCCGTCAACGGCAACTTTTTTTCTCAAAAATTGAGGTATCGAATTTTTTCCATCACCATTCTTTTCAAGTCGCATATGGCATCACTGAATTTACCCTCTAAAATCCTTTTTGAGTCATTTTGTCGAAATCCCCATTTTTTGGCCTCCGGAAGGGGCCAAACCTTCGAGAAAAAATGCCGTCAACGGCAACTTTTTTTCTCAAAAATTGAGGTATCGAATTTTTTCCATCACCATTCGTTTCAAGTCGCATATGGCATCACTGAATTTACCCTCTAAAATCCTTTTTGAGTCATTTTGTCGAAATCCCCATTTTTTGGCCTCTGGAAGGGGCCAAACCTTCGAGAAAAAATGCCGTCAACGGCAACTTTTTTTCTCAAAAATTGAGGTATCGAATTTTTTCCATCACCATTCTTTTCAAGTCGCATATGGCATCACTGAATTTACCCTCTAAAATCCTTTTTGAGTCATTTTGTCGAAATCCCCATTTTTTGGCCTCCGGAAGGGGCCAAACCTTCGAGAAAAAATGCCGTCAACGGCAACTTTTTTTCTCAAAAATTGAGGTATCGAATTTTTTCCATCACCATTCGTTTCAAGTCGCATATGGCATCACTGAATTTACCCTCTAAAATCCTTTTTGAGTCATTTTGTCGAAATCCCCATTTTTTGGCCTCTGGACGGGGCCAAACCTTCGAGAAAAAATGCCGTCAACGGCAACTTTTTTTCTCAAAAATTGAGGTATCGAATTTTTTCCATCACCATTCGTTTCAAGTCGCATATGGCATCACTGAATTTACCCTCTAAAATCCTTTTTGAGTCATTTTGTCGAAATCCCCATTTTTTGGCCTCTGGAAGGGGCCAAACCTTCGAGAAAAAATGCCGTCAACGGCAACTTTTTTTCTCAAAAATTGAGGTATCGAATTTTTTTCCATCACCATTCGTTTCAAGTCGCATATGGCATCACTGAATTTACCCTCTAAAATCCTTTTTGAGTCATTTTGTCGAAATCCCCATTTTTTGGCCTCTGGAAGGGGCCAAACCTTCGAGAAAAAATGCCGTCAACGGCAACTTTTTTTCTCAAAAATTGAGGTATCGAATTTTTTCCATCACCATTCTTTTCAAGTCGCATATGGCATCACTGAATTTACCCTCTAAAATCCTTTTTGAGTCATTTTGTCGAAATCCCCATTTTTTGGCCTCTGGAAGGGGCCAAACCTTCGAGAAAAAATGCCGTCAACGGCAACTTTTTTTCTCAAAAATTGAGGTATCGAATTTTTTCCATCACCATTCGTTTCAAGTCGCATATGGCATCACTGAATTTACCCTCTAAAATCCTTTTTGAGTCATTTTGTCGAAATCCCCATTTTTTGGCCTCTGGAAGGGGCCAAACCTTCGAGAAAAAATGCCGTCAACGGCAACTTTTTTTCTCAAAAATTGAGGTATCGAATTTTTTCCATCACCATTCTTTTCAAGTCGCATATGGCATCACTGAATTTACCCTCTAAAATCCTTTTTGAGTCATTTTGTCGAAATCCCCATTTTTTGGCCTCTGGAAGGGGCCAAACCTTCGAGAAAAAATGCCGTCAACGGCAACTTTTTTTCTCAAAAATTGAGGTATCGAATTTTTTCCATCACCATTCTTTTCAAGTCGCATATGGCATCACTGAATTTACCCTCTAAAATCCTTTTTGAGTCATTTTGTCGAAATCCCCATTTTTTGGCCTCTGGAAGGGGCCAAACCTTCGAGAAAAAATGCCGTCAACGGCAACTTTTTTTCTCAAAAATTGAGGTATCGAATTTTTTCCATCACCATTCGTTTCAAGTCGCATATGGCATCACTGAATTTACCCTCTAAAATCCTTTTTGAGTCATTTTGTCGAAATCCCCATTTTTTGGCCTCTGGAAGGGGCCAAACCTTCGAGGAAAAATGCCGTCAACGGCAACTTTTTTTCTCAAAAATTGAGGTATCGAATTTTTTCCATCACCATTCGTTTCAAGTCGCATATGGCATCACTGAATTTACCCTCTAAAATCCTTTTTGAGTCATTTTGTCGAAATCCCCATTTTTTGGCCTCTGGAAGGGGCCAAACCTTCGAGAAAAAATGCCGTCAACGGCAACTTTTTTTCTCAAAAATTGAGGTATCGAATTTTTTCCATCACCATTCGTTTCAAGTCGCATATGGCATCACTGAATTTACCCTCTAAAATCCTTTTTGAGTCATTTTGTCGAAATCCCCATTTTTTGACCTCCGGAAGGGGCCAAACCTTCGAGAAAAAATGCCGTCAACGGCAACTTTTTTTCTCAAAAATTGAGGTATCGAATTTTTTCCATCACCATTCGTTTCAAGTCGCATATGGCATCACTGAATTTACCCTCTAAAATCCTTTTTGAGTCATTTTGTCGAAATCCCCATTTTTTGGCCTCTGGAAGGGGCCAAACCTTCGAGAAAAAATGCCGTCAACGGCAACTTTTTTTCTCAAATATTGAGGTATCGAATTTTTTCCATCACCATTCGTTTCAAGTCGCATATGGCATCACTGAATTTACCCTTTAAAATCCTTTTTGAGTCATTTTGTCGAAATCCCCATTTTTTGGCCTCTGGAAGGGGCCAAACCTTCGAGAAAAAATGCCGTCAACGGCAACTTTTTTTCTCAAAAATTGAGGTATCGAATTTTTTCCATCACCATTCGTTTCAAGTCGCATATGGCATCACTGAATTTACCCTCTAAAATCCTTTTTGAGTCATTTTGTCGAAATCCCCATTTTTTGACCTCCGGAAGGGGCCAAACCTTCGAGAAAAAATGCCGTCAACGGCAACTTTTTTTCTCAAAAATTGAGGTATCGAATTTTTTCCATCACCATTCGTTTCAAGTCGCATATGGCATCACTGAATTTACCCTCTAAAATCCTTTTTGAGTCATTTTGTCGAAATCCCCATTTTTTGGCCTCTGGACGGGGCCAAACCTTCGAGAAAAAATGCCGTCAACGGCAACTTTTTTTCTCAAAAATTGAGGTATCGAATTTTTTCCATCACCATTCGTTTCAAGTCGCATATGGCATCACTGAATTTACCCTCTAAAATCCTTTTTGAGTCATTTTGTCGAAATCCCCATTTTTTGGCCTCTGGACGGGGCCAAACCTTCGAGAAAAAATGCCGTCAACGGCAACTTTTTTTCTCAAAAATTGAGGTATCGAATTTTTTCCATCACCATTCGTTTCAAGTCGCATATGGCATCACTGAATTTACCCTTTAAAATCCTTTTTGAGTCATTTTGTCGAAATCCCCATTTTTTGGCCTCTGGAAGGGGCCAAACCTTCGAGAAAAAATGCCGTCGACGGCAACTTTTTTTCTCAAAAATTGAGGTATCGAATTTTTTCCATCACCATTCGTTTCAAGTCGCATATGGCATCACTGAATTTACCCTTTAAAATCCTTTTTGAGTCATTTTGTCGAAATCCCCATTTTTTGGCCTCTGGAAGGGGCCAAACCTTCGAGAAAAAATGCCGTCAACGGCAACTTTTTTTCTCAAAAATTGAGGTATCGAATTTTTTCCATCACCATTCGTTTCAAGTCGTATATGGCATCACTGAATTTACCCTTTAAAATCCTTTTTGAGTCATTTTGTCGAAATCCCCATTTTTTGGCCTATGGAAGGGGCCAAACCTTCGAGAAAAAATGCCGTCAACGGCAACTTTTTTTCTCAAAAATTGAGGTATCGAATTTTTTCCATCACCATTCGTTTCAAGTCGCATATGGCATCACTGAATTTACCCTTTAAAATCCTTTTTGAGTCATTTTGTCGAAATCCCCATTTTTTGGCCTCTGGAAGGGGCCAAACCTTCGAGAAAAAATGCCGTCAACGGCAACTTTTTTTCTCAAAAATTGAGGTATCGAATTTTTTCCATCACCATTCGTTTCAAGTCGCATATGGCATCACTGAATTTACCCTCTAAAATCCTTTTTGAGTCATTTTGTCGAAATCCCCATTTTTTGGCCTCTGGAAGGGGCCAAACCTTCGAGAAAAAATGCCGTCAACGGCAACTTTTTTTCTCAAAAATTGAGGTATCGAATTTTTTCCATCACCATTCGTTTCAAGTCGCATATGGCATCACTGAATTTACCCTCTAAAATCCTTTTTGAGTCATTTTGTCGAAATCCCCATTTTTTGGCCTCTGGAAGGGGCCAAACCTTCGAGAAAAAATGCCGTCAACGGCAACTTTTTTTCTCAAAAATTGAGGTATCGAATTTTTTCCATCACCATTCGTTTCAAGTCGCATATGGCATCACTGAATTTACCCTCTAAAATCCTTTTTGAGTCATTTTGTCGAAATCCCCATTTTTTGGCCTATGGAAGGGGCCAAACCTTCGAGAAAAAATGCCGTCAACGGCAACTTTTTTTCTCAAAAATTGAGGTATCGAATTTTTTCCATCACCATTCGTTTCAAGTCGCATATGGCATCACTGAATTTACCCTCTAAAATCCTTTTTGAGTCATTTTGTCGAAATCCCCATTTTTTGGCCTATGGAAGGGGCCAAACCTTCGAGAAAAAATGCCGTCAACGGCAACTTTTTTTCTCAAAAATTGAGGTATCGAATTTTTTCCATCACCATTCGTTTCAAGTCGCATATGGCATCACTGAATTTACCCTTTAAAATCCTTTTTGAGTCATTTTGTCGAAATCCCCATTTTTTGGCCTCTGGAAGGGGCCAAACCTTCGAGAAAAAATGCCGTCAACGGCAACTTTTTTTCTCAAAAATTGAGGTATCGAATTTTTTCCATCACCATTCGTTTCAAGTCGCATATGGCATCACTGAATTTACCCTCTAAAATCCTTTTTGAGTCATTTTGTCGAAATCCCCATTTTTTGGCCTATGGAAGGGGCCAAACCTTCGAGAAAAAATGCCGTCAACGGCAACTTTTTTTCTCAAAAATTGAGGTATCGAATTTTTTCCATCACCATTCGTTTCAAGTCGCATATGGCATCACTGAATTTACCCTTTAAAATCCTTTTTGAGTCATTTTGTCGAAATCCCCATTTTTTGGCCTCTGGAAGGGGCCAAACCTTCGAGAAAAAATGCCGTCAACGGCAACTTTTTTTCTCAAAAATTGAGGTATCGAATTTTTTCCATCACCATTCGTTTCAAGTCGCATATGGCATCACTGAATTTACCCTCTAAAATCCTTTTTGAGTCATTTTGTCGAAATCCCCATTTTTTGGCCTCTGGAAGGGGCCAAACCTTCGAGAAAAAATGCCGTCAACGGCAACTTTTTTTCTCAAAAATTGAGGTATCGAATTTTTTCCATCACCATTCGTTTCAAGTCGCATATGGCATCACTGAATTTACCCTCTAAAATCCTTTTTGAGTCATTTTGTCGAAATCCCCATTTTTTGGCCTCTGGAAGGGGCCAAACCTTCGAGAAAAAATGCCGTCAACGGCAACTTTTTTTCTCAAAAATTGAGGTATCGAATTTTTTCCATCACCATTCGTTTCAAGTCGCATATGGCATCACTGAATTTACCCTTTAAAATCCTTTTTGAGTCATTTTGTCGAAATCCCCATTTATTGGCCTCTGGAAGGGGCCAAACCTTCGAGAAAAAATGCCGTCAACGGCAACTTTTTTTCTCAAAAATTGAGGTATCGAATTTTTTCCATCACCATTCGTTTCAAGTCGCATATGGCATCACTGAATTTACCCTCTAAAATCCTTTTTGAGTCATTTTGTCGAAATCCCCATTTTTTGGCCTCCGGAAGGGGCCAAACCTTCGAGAAAAAATGCCGTCAACGGCAACTTTTTTTCTCAAAAATTGAGGTATCGAATTTTTTCCATCACCATTCGTTTCAAGTCGCATATGGCATCACTGAATTTACCCTCTAAAATCCTTTTTGAGTCATTTTGTCGAAATCCCCATTTTTTGGCCTCTGGAAGGGGCCAAACCTTCGAGAAAAAATGCCGTCAACGGCAACTTTTTTTCTCAAAAATTGAGGTATCGAATTTTTTCCATCACCATTCGTTTCAAGTCGCATATGGCATCACTGAATTTACCCTCTAAAATCCTTTTTGAGTCATTTTGTCGAAATCCCCATTTTTTGGCCTCTGGAAGGGGCCAAACCTTCGAGAAAAAATGCCGTCAACGGCAACTTTTTTTCTCAAAAATTGAGGTATCGAATTTTTTCCATCACCATTCGTTTCAAGTCGCATATGGCATCACTGAATTTACCCTTTAAAATCCTTTTTGAGTCATTTTGTCGAAATCCCCATTTTTTGGCCTCTGGAAGGGGCCAAACCTTCGAGAAAAAATGCCGTCAACGGCAACTTTTTTTCTCAAAAATTGAGGTATCGAATTTTTTCCATCACCATTCGTTTCAAGTCGCATATGGCATCACTGAATTTACCCTTTAAAATCCTTTTTGAGTCATTTTGTCGAAATCCCCATTTTTTGGCCTCTGGAAGGGGCCAAACCTTCGAGAAAAAATGCCGTCAACGGCAACTTTTTTTCTCAAAAATTGAGGTATCGAATTTTTTCCATCACCATTCGTTTCAAGTCGCATATGGCATCACTGAATTTACCCTCTAAAATCCTTTTTGAGTCATTTTGTCGAAATCCCCATTTTTTGGCCTCTGGAAGGGGCCAAACCTTCGAGAAAAAATGCCGTCAACGGCAACTTTTTTTCTCAAAAATTGAGGTATCGAATTTTTTCCATCACCATTCGTTTCAAGTCGCATATGGCATCACTGAATTTACCCTCTAAAATCCTTTTTGAGTCATTTTGTCGAAATCCCCATTTTTTGGCCTCTGGAAGGGGCCAAACCTTCGAGAAAAAATGCCGTCAACGGCAACTTTTTTTCTCAAAAATTGAGGTATCGAATTTTTTCCATCACCATTCGTTTCAAGTCGCATATGGCATCACTGAATTTACCCTTTAAAATCCTTTTTGAGTCATTTTGTCGAAATCCCCATTTTTTGGCCTCTGGAAGGGGCCAAACCTTCGAGAAAAAATGCCGTCAACGGCAACTTTTTTTCTCAAAAATTGAGGTATCGAATTTTTTCCATCACCATTCGTTTCAAGTCGCATATGGCATCACTGAATTTACCCTCTAAAATCCTTTTTGAGTCATTTTGTCGAAATCCCCATTTTTTGGCCTCTGGAAGGGGCCAAACCTTCGAGAAAAAATGCCGTCAACGGCAACTTTTTTTCTCAAAAATTGAGGTATCGAATTTTTTCCATCACCATTCGTTTCAAGTCGCATATGGCATCACTGAATTTACCCTCTAAAATCCTTTTTGAGTCATTTTGTCGAAATCCCCATTTTTTGGCCTCTGGAAGGGGCCAAACCTTCGAGAAAAAATGCCGTCAACGGCAACTTTTTTTCTCAAAAATTGAGGTATCGAATTTTTTCCATCACCATTCGTTTCAAGTCGCATATGGCATCACTGAATTTACCCTCTAAAATCCTTTTTGAGTCATTTTGTCGAAATCCCCATTTTTTGGCCTATGGAAGGGGCCAAACCTTCGAGAAAAAATGCCGTCAACGGCAACTTTTTTTCTCAAAAATTGAGGTATCGAATTTTTTCCATCACCATTCGTTTCAAGTCGCATATGGCATCACTGAATTTACCCTCTAAAATCCTTTTTGAGTCATTTTGTCGAAATCTCCATTTTTTGGCCTCTGGAAGGGGCCAAACCTTCGAGAAAAAATGCCGTCAACGGCAACTTTTTTTCTCAAAAATTGAGGTATCGAATTTTTTCCATCACCATTCGTTTCAAGTCGCATATGGCATCACTGAATTTACCCTCTAAAATCCTTTTTGAGTCATTTTGTCGAAATCCCCATTTTTTGGCCTATGGAAGGGGCCAAACCTTCGAGAAAAAATGCCGTCAACGGCAACTTTTTTTCTCAAAAATTGAGGTATCGAATTTTTTCCATCACCATTCGTTTCAAGTCGCATATGGCATCACTGAATTTACCCTTTAAAATCCTTTTTGAGTCATTTTGTCGAAATCCCCATTTTTTGGCTTCTGGAAGGGGCCAAACCTTCGAGAAAAAATGCCGTCAACGGCAACTTTTTTTCTCAAAAATTGAGGTATCGAATTTTTTCCATCACCATTCGTTTCAAGTCGCATATGGCATCACTGAATTTACCCTTTAAAATCCTTTTTGAGTCATTTTGTCGAAATCCCCATTTATTGGCCTCTGGAAGGGGCCAAACCTTCGAGAAAAAATGCCGTCAACGGCAACTTTTTTTCTCAAAAATTGAGGTATCGAATTTTTTCCATCACCATTCGTTTCAAGTCGCATATGGCATCACTGAATTTACCCTCCAAAATCCTTTTTGAGTCATTTTGTCGAAATCCCCATTTTTTGGCCTCCGGAAGGGGCCAAACCTTCGAGAAAAAATGCCGTCAACGGCAACTTTTTTTCTCAAAAATTGAGGTATCGAATTTTTTCCATCACCATTCGTTTCAAGTCGCATATGGCATCACTGAATTTACCCTCTAAAATCCTTTTTGAGTCATTTTGTCGAAATCCCCATTTTTTGGCCTCTGGAAGGGGCCAAACCTTCGAGAAAAAATGCCGTCAACGGCAACTTTTTTTCTCAAAAATTGAGGTATCGAATTTTTTCCATCACCATTCGTTTCAAGTCGCATATGGCATCACTGAATTTACCCTCTAAAATCCTTTTTGAGTCATTTTGTCGAAATCCCCATTTTTTGGCCTCTGGAAGGGGCCAAACCTTCGAGAAAAAATGCCGTCAACGGCAACTTTTTTTCTCAAAAATTGAGGTATCGAATTTTTTCCATCACCATTCGTTTCAAGTTGCATATGGCATCACTGAATTTACCCTTTAAAATCCTTTTTGAGTCATTTTGTCGAAATCCCCATTTTTTGGCCTCTGGAAGGGGCCAAACCTTCGAGAAAAAATGCCGTCAACGGCAACTTTTTTTCTCAAAAATTGAGGTATCGAATTTTTTCCATCACCATTCGTTTCAAGTCGCATATGGCATCACTGAATTTACCCTCTAAAATCCTTTTTGAGTCATTTTGTCGAAATCCCCATTTTTTGGCCTCTGGAAGGGGCCAAACCTTCGAGAAAAAATGCCGTCAACGGCAACTTTTTTTCTCAAAAATTGAGGTATCGAATTTTTTCCATCACCATTCTTTTCAAGTCGCATATGGCATCACTGAATTTACCCTCTAAAATCCTTTTTGAGTCATTTTGTCGAAATCCCCATTTTTTGGCCTCCGGAAGGGGCCAAACCTTCGAGAAAAAATGCCGTCAACGGCAACTTTTTTTCTCAAAAATTGAGGTATCGAATTTTTTCCATCACCATTCGTTTCAAGTCGCATATGGCATCACTGAATTTACCCTCTAAAATCCTTTTTGAGTCATTTTGTCGAAATCCCCATTTTTTGGCCTCTGGAAGGGGCCAAACCTTCGAGAAAAAATGCCGTCAACGGCAACTTTTTTTCTCAAAAATTGAGGTATCGAATTTTTTCCATCACCATTCTTTTCAAGTCGCATATGGCATCACTGAATTTACCCTCTAAAATCCTTTTTGAGTCATTTTGTCGAAATCCCCATTTTTTGGCCTCCGGAAGGGGCCAAACCTTCGAGAAAAAATGCCGTCAACGGCAACTTTTTTTCTCAAAAATTGAGGTATCGAATTTTTTCCATCACCATTCGTTTCAAGTCGCATATGGCATCACTGAATTTACCCTCTAAAATCCTTTTTGAGTCATTTTGTCGAAATCCCCATTTTTTGGCCTCTGGACGGGGCCAAACCTTCGAGAAAAAATGCCGTCAACGGCAACTTTTTTTCTCAAAAATTGAGGTATCGAATTTTTTCCATCACCATTCGTTTCAAGTCGCATATGGCATCACTGAATTTACCCTCTAAAATCCTTTTTGAGTCATTTTGTCGAAATCCCCATTTTTTGGCCTCTGGAAGGGGCCAAACCTTCGAGAAAAAATGCCGTCAACGGCAACTTTTTTTCTCAAAAATTGAGGTATCGAATTTTTTTCCATCACCATTCGTTTCAAGTCGCATATGGCATCACTGAATTTACCCTCTAAAATCCTTTTTGAGTCATTTTGTCGAAATCCCCATTTTTTGGCCTCTGGAAGGGGCCAAACCTTCGAGAAAAAATGCCGTCAACGGCAACTTTTTTTCTCAAAAATTGAGGTATCGAATTTTTTCCATCACCATTCTTTTCAAGTCGCATATGGCATCACTGAATTTACCCTCTAAAATCCTTTTTGAGTCATTTTGTCGAAATCCCCATTTTTTGGCCTCTGGAAGGGGCCAAACCTTCGAGAAAAAATGCCGTCAACGGCAACTTTTTTTCTCAAAAATTGAGGTATCGAATTTTTTCCATCACCATTCGTTTCAAGTCGCATATGGCATCACTGAATTTACCCTCTAAAATCCTTTTTGAGTCATTTTGTCGAAATCCCCATTTTTTGGCCTCTGGAAGGGGCCAAACCTTCGAGAAAAAATGCCGTCAACGGCAACTTTTTTTCTCAAAAATTGAGGTATCGAATTTTTTCCATCACCATTCGTTTCAAGTCGCATATGGCATCACTGAATTTACCCTCTAAAATCCTTTTTGAGTCATTTTGTCGAAATCCCCATTTTTTGGCCTATGGAAGGGGCCAAACCTTCGAGAAAAAATGCCGTCAACCGCAACTTTTTTTCGCAAAAATTGAGATATCGAATTTTTCCCTTCGCCATTTGTTCCAAGTGGCATATTTCCGCATTGTCAGTACGCCCTAAATGACCTTGAAATTTTCTGCATCTGCAAAAATGTACTTTAGCAAGGTGCAGCGCCTAAACTATTAACTTAGAAAATAAAGTCTGTGGACTTTTCTTTTCCTTTTTCATTTATCTTTCAATGGATTTTTCCAAAAAAAAATTCAGACCGTTTTTCGAAAAAGTAGAGTCAATTTTTCGGTTTGACACGCGGTTACATCTTAGATATTGCTTGAAAAACAACATTTTATAAGACTTTTTTGATTTTTTTCCCAACTGAATAGTTCAGGCGCTACAGCTTGCTAAGAAATAAAAATTCTGAAAAAATATTTCGAAAAATCCGTTGTTAGGTAATCGAAAAAGAATCAAAATGCCTTATAAAATGAAACAGTGTCGATGTTGATGTTGTGTATGCGCCATATGTAATATTAACTTATCAAACGAAGAAATTTTCCTCATGGGGCAAAAGCACGCGGGGAAACTTTTGAAAGAGAACGAATAGGCCAAATATTTTAAAGTATTTCTCCGTTATTCTTGAAATTATTTTGTTTGCGGTGCAAGTGTAGTCATTTGAGAGATAGGTAGAATTGAATCAAGCCCGAAGTTTTGAATGGTCATTTAAAGAAATAATGTCCTAGATAACATGTAACTTCGCCAATTTTCAGCATAGCTTTTCATACTTTTGACCCCAGGAATGGAGAGGCATTATTGTAACAATAATTAAAGACGTGTATACTAATAATTTGGCACAAATAACGAGTGAAAAGTATTCAGAAAGATTCATTGGACACATTAAGATATTGTTTTCAAAATTATGATAGAACCTGTTTATGAATAATAGAAAACCGAGGCCTGAGGCGTAAAGATGACCGAAACTGGGCCGGTTTTCCTTAATGTTAGATCGAAACTGATGAATATGCGAGAGCTCTCGAAGACCTTCAGAATCGAGCGCGAGCGAAAGAAAATGCAAAGCTGGTCGCGCTACCGTCACGATTCGGTAGCAGCGATGTTTATCAACAGGGCAAAAATGCCTGTCGTAATCGGTGCACGTAGTTTGCATTTGTAACGCCAACGTTTATACACACACGGATCCCGTGAACATTCTCCTCGCGACTTTCCTCTACCTCTGGTGACGTACCGTTATCGATCGCGATTTGTAAAAAAAAAAAGAAAAAAAAAGGAACGTTCGAGGGGAAAGAGTTTCGTTTCACTGTACAGAACTTCTTCCTGCCTTTCTCGTTCGTCGTTGACAGTAGCCGATGGAGTCTCGATCGGGAATCACGGGCAGCATATTAGTACGTTAGATCGGCTTCGTTCGCCCGGCCAGTTATCGTCAAAATATATTATTAATTCAAGTGTAATGCCCATGAAATTCGTTTACAGAGCTGCCGAGACGTTTACTACTGTAAATTTTAACACGTATGCCGTTTATTTACTGTTCTTATCGGAGATTGTAGAATAAAGAAGACAAAAAAAAAGAATTTTATTTCACTCGGTGCGTAAAATGCAGCTTTACGCACGCTTCGCGTTCGTAAAAACTCCTCTTTCGCTCCTTGTGAAGTAAAATTCTGTACAATACTTGTGCGAAAAACGTTTTCTTAACTCGTGCTTAGTAACTCTAGTATCGTAATGTACTATTATTTCACTCGGTGCGTAAAGTGCAGTTTTATGCACGCTTCGCGTTCGTAAAAACACTGTACGACACTCGTACGAAAAACATTTTATGCCTCTTGGTGTGAGAAGTGCCTACTTCTCGCCCTCGTGAATTAATAGTACATTACGATACTAGTGCGATAAAACCTTTTCTCAACTCTTGCGATTGCAACACTTCGGCTCATGCTGCAAACTCACACTCGTCAGAAGAAGTTTTATCGCACTAGTATCGTAATGGACTATTATTTCACCGCGTGCGAAAATTGAACGTTTTACGCACGCCTCGCGTGTCTAAAACCCCCGTTTTCACACCTTTTTTTTCTTAACTCGCATGATTACAACATTCGATGCGCGATATCAAGCCAACTATTTGTGAGAAAACTGTGCGGAAATTTCATCTCGCCTCTGTCCAGATTCCGTCCAGATTTATTGGTCAGATTCCAGCCAGTATGCGTAGTGAAGTTGGCCTGTATCCGGATTTATGTATATGTTACGCGACGAATTCTAGCAGCTAGATAATTATTCAGTCTAAACACTAGGCAGAAATCTCTTCGAAAACAATCATAAAAATTAATGAAAAAGT
Organism: Perithous albicinctus; assembly: GCA_964016905.1. Taxonomy (NCBI): domain Eukaryota; kingdom Metazoa; phylum Arthropoda; class Insecta; order Hymenoptera; family Ichneumonidae; genus Perithous; species Perithous albicinctus. The sequence continues at coordinate 11,028,707 of OZ024701.1, forward strand.
ATTTATTATATTTATTTAACGCCGTTAAAAAACAAAAATCGTTTTTTTTTTCTTTCGACATGAACTTTCAACTAGAAGTACATGGAAATGAAAAGAAACTGCTTCAGCTATCTTAAAAAATATTATAGAACATTAAAAGTTTTCAGAAAATTATAGTTTCATCAATTTCAATGAATCCAAAAATACTCAAAAATTCGTCGATCACTCACAGACTTCGAGGCCCTTTTCCCGATGTCGAAACCGGAAGTTCTCCTATTTAATTAAAAAAAAAGGTTTTTGTTGTTTTTGCCAGAAATTACTAAATAATACTGGAATCATTTTTTTTTCTTGTTGACTATAAGAAAACGCATATTTTCGTTTTTTAGTAATTCCAATACGATTAATCGTTTCCAAGATATTACAGATTAAATGAAAAATGAAAAAATTGGCATATTTTGGCAACATTTTTTTATCAATTTTCACATTTGGTGCATTTATTGATACCACTAAACCTGATTTTTAAGAATTTTTTTCTTTTTGTGTGTCGTTCATATGGAATGCCTCATAGATAACAAGTGAAATCTTTTTCATTGTGCGATTAAGTAACGACGAATTTTTAACTTTCACTTTTTTTCTTCTTGCAGGAGTGCTCAGAATCTAGATGGTACTGTGAGCAATATATATATATATACTCTCAAGTATCATAATCATGTACGGCGACGGAACGTTGACGGAGTTCGAGGAGAGCGTGTCCTTTGACCTCGACGACCCGGACTTCGCTCCCAGCTATTCACGCACCGGTAACGCAGAAAACCTTCGTGGCAGAGCCCTCAGCTTCGGCAGCAAATGTGAGTACTTCATTTTTATTACCCTGTAAAAAGAAACAATTATTTCGTTGTATACAAAAAAAAATTATGGCTGATTCAACAAAAGGTACGTATCACAGACCATCGAAAAACACATGTTTTTTTTAGTCTACATTTTTTTTTTCGTCTTCCACCCTGCCCAAGTACAGATTTGAGCTTGAAAGCAAACCTCGCGAAAGGGAGGCCATGGAAAAAAATTTGAATGGTGGCTCACTCGATTTTTATGCTCAAAGCCATGACTAACCGTTTAATAGACTTTTAATGGCTAGCAATTTCATGAAAGTGTCATTGAAAGTCGATAAGAACGAAATAATTGAATGTATTATAGATCCGATGGCAGTTATGTTTGAAACGACTCGGAATTTCTAATTACAGGATTTTTTTTATTCGTTTGCACGTCAATAGTTTTTCTAACTGAATTTCTTTTTCGTGGTAATTTAAATATTAAATTATTATTATTGCGCAATTTAGTATGAACACATTGTATTTCAAACAGAAACATATTTTTTAGGTAAAAGAAAATGTTACCTTTTGGAGTAACGAAACGTGTCAGAAAATAAATTGTTCAAATTCATTGACATACCGACTGTGTAATTTGCTTTACAAGCAGGCAGTCACGAATGCATTTGTATCACGTGGAAGATTTGGAATGTTATCGTGTGATTGTTCAAAACGACCTTTAATAGTTTAGGAAAAATGGTACATACACTTTGGATACCAACTTCAAATATGTTTCTTAACAAGAATGGGGAAGTATTTAATTGGAAAAGCATTGAAAATATGTTTTTTTTTTTGTAAATAATTATGGGCAATTATTGTGCAGACATAAAAATGTTGATGCTTTTGCAATAATTATTAACTTTGGTGGTTATTATTTTATAGTGAATAATAATATTTTGAAGTCCTTTTATAATCCATAATCATTTACATAAAAAATAGTACATTACGATACGAATTAGAAAAAGTGTTTCGCACGAGTATTGTACGAAATTTTATTCCACTAGGTGCGAAAATGGGGACTTTACGCACCGAGTGAAATAATAGTATATTACGATACGAGTGCGATTAAACTTTTTCTTGACGAGTGTTGAAATCACACGAGTTGACAAGAAGTTTCTCGCACAAGTTTCGTATACAACTTTATTTCACGAGTGCGAGAAGTAGGCACTTCTCGCAACGCGTGGCATAAAAGTATTTTAAGGATGCATTTTACACATGCATTCACAACCGAAATTTTCGTTTGATACAAAATTTCGTACTTTGATTTCGATGGACATTTTTTTTAATAAATGAAATGACTACTACGATTTTTCAACCATTACGAAGAAAACAGAAAATCACAATTATAAGCTTGAAAAAAAATCTTCAGAAAAATCGGTAATCACCGATTCAAAGTAATTTCCAATGATCTTGAGTTTTTAAAACATTTTTTCTTGTTTCGAATTACTAGAATTCTAATAAAATCAAACGTTTGATTGAGAATGTGTAAATACTTTAATAGTCTCTTCAGTCAAACGATGACCATTTCTCTTTTCGCGTGAAAAATGTTCTCACACTGTGAGAAGACTTTGCAGAAGAAATATAGTTACGAAATTTATTGCCATCGACCGTGTAATTTACTCCCATAAGCGCACACTCAAAAATACATTTGCAAAATGTGATACGCAACGCGTGTTGATTGTACAAAAGTTGAGTTGAGCATTAAAGCTTTTTTTTCGCCGGTGTCCTTTCTCCCGAGAGAAAGGACCGGCTCCGTATTCGTATCTTCTCTCCTGTGCGGATTCTCTTTCAATATCCACGCTGCACACTGCTAATGGCCACGTGCAACGTTTTTGCACACAGAGATCGCGCCACGCGAATCCAGTATCAACGACGTCAGGGACCTTCTCGGCTTCGCAATGCTCGAAAAACTTTCCACGGTTTGTAAATACAGGCAGTTACAAAAAACAAAAAATAAATCTGTTCCAACGTAGCATTAAGAGGATGCTGTAGTAGAAACGATAGACGATTTTTTAGTTTCGATTTTGATTTGTTGAAAGCATATCGGTACTAAAAAAATCGTTTTTGTTCAATTTTGATCAAGTGCGCTAATAAACGCATATGAATTGATAAACGATTTCTTAGTTTCGATTTTGATTTGTTGAAAGCATATCGGTACTAAAAAAATTGTGTTTGTTCAATTTTGATCAAGCACGCTAATAAACGTATTTGATTTGATAAACGATTTCTTAGTTTCGATTTTGATTTGTTGAAAGCATATCGGTACAAAAAAAATCGTTTTTGTTCAATTTTGATCAAGTACGCTAATAAACGTATTTGATTTTATAAACGATTTCTTAGTTTCGATTTTGATTTGTTGAAAGCATATCGGTACTAAAAAAATCGGTTTTGTTCAATTTTGATCAAGTACGCTAATAAACATATTTCATTTGACAAACGATTTCTTAGTTTCGATTTTGATTTGTTGAGAGCATATCGGTACTAAAAAAATCGTTTTTGTTCGATTTTGATCAAGTACGCTAATAAACTTATTTGATTTGACAAACGATTTCTTAGTTTCGATTTTGATTTGTTGAGAGCATATCGGTACTAAAAAAATCGTTTTTGTTCGATTTTGATCAAGTACGCTAATAAACTTATTTGATTTGATAAACGATTTCTTAGTTTCGATTTTGATTTGTTGAAAGCTTATCGGTACTAAAAAAATCGTTTTTGTTGGATTTTGATCAAGTACGCTAATAAACTTATTTGATTTGATAAACGATTTCTTAGTTTCGATTTTGATTTGTTGAAAGCATATCGGTACTAAAAAAATCGTTTCTGTTCAATTTTGATCAAGTGCGCTGTGTAAACGTGAGAGCAGTAGCACGCCTTGCCATCTAGCGGTGGTTAACATTGGCCCAGAAAATTCTTACCTCGCCGAGGCTGGTTGAAATGTGTTCCTTAACGTAGTCGTTTCGAAGCAGTCCGAGTAAGCGTGTGATTTTAAGAGAATTTCGAACACTTTTCAATGACATAAAAATCTGAAAAAAATAAGTCATACTGAATGTGATGCAAAGATTGATATTGCATAGTAATAATATCAAAATGTTATTAACAAATGAATGAAACATTGAATTGTTCATCAAATTTGCCGGCAACCCAACTTTTTTTTTTAATGAAAATGATTCATTAATTTCTCTGAACACATACGAATTTTTTCGGAATTTTCTCTAATTTTTTTAAGTTGCGTTTTTTTAGACAAAGTGACGTCCGATGTTAAACACGTTTCATTTTTTTTCCAATTTATTCAATAATAACTTTTTCACATTGTTATTATTATTATTAGTATTCAAATATATTCTTTTTCGTTAAATCAATTGCAAAGTAAACATTTTTAATATTTCGTTCGACGACGTATGGATCATCGTCACAGTGTTTATCTTTTTAAATATACTTTATGGAGACGGAAGTTTCGATAGCTCGTGTATAAGGTTGATCGACCTCGCGGACGTTTTGCATTGATACGTGTGACGCAAGCGTCGTATACGCTTAATTACCCTTGCTAATTGTCACTGTCGTAGCAATGAAGTATATAAGCTCATAAATTATACGTGAAAACTTACGAGCAAACTTCGTACCCCTCAATGAAATGTAAATAATTATATTTATTTTCTTTTTTTTTTTCTTTTTTTTTTTTAATTTCTAGTACCTCTAACGGTTCATAAATCGGGCGTACCATTCATTTTGACATGATCAAACACCGTAAGACTCGTGTCTATCGTTACGTAATAACGTATATATGTGTCGTTTCATGTGTGGCGACGCTCTCGTTTCCGGCAGCTGCGATAATCAAATCGAATATACCGATCATGTTAAAGTCTTTAAGGTCGTCTTTTTGTCCCATTAGGAATGAAATAACATATATTTTTATCTGGATTTTTTTTTATACATGATTTTAAGTAATTGTTGTATGGATATAAAAATGTTTATGGTTACGCAAATTATTGTTATTATGGGTAACTGGGAATAATTCGTTTTATACAACAAATAATTATTGTTTTTTTTTAGGGTAATAATTCGTAATGAGTGGAAAAAAGGATTTCAAGTGTACTTTCTCATTCGAATGGTACCTGTGTTTCAAATTTAATATATGGGGCATTCCAAGTCAATTCATGTGGTCATCGGCCTGACTCACTCGGATTCAGTTGAAGAATTTTTTTGGCATATTTCGGTCCAAAAGATGAGGATTTTTTTTCAGACTTTTGTCACTTGTTTTGCTCTATATAATAATTTATTTTCATAATTTTTGAATATGGATCAATTTTGACCAGTTTTAAAATTCGAAATTTTTTTCCATAAAATCTAGATCTAAAAACAAGTATTTCCATCGTAGTTCGAAAGTGGGGCGAGAATAATTTATATTTTTTTTTAATTTTTAGAAAGAAAAATGTTCAGTCATTTTTGTTCTCATTGAAATAGCTTTTTTCAGTTTTATTTTCATTATTGGGCGAATTTTCAGCGTTTTATTCTCAAAGTATAGATTTTTTTCTTTTTACCATGACATGTTTTAATTTTTTTTTTTCCTACAAGAAACCATTATTGAAATTTTTAAGTTTCAAAATATGAAAAAAATGTACTGCAATGGAAATACTTGTTTAGGGTCTCAGATTTTATGGGAAAAATTTCAGAATTTTAAACCTGGTGGAAATTAATTTTTACTCAAAAGTTATGAAGAAAAATTATTTTAAAGGGTAAAACAAGTGATAAAAATCCGAAAAAAATATCCTCTTTTTTGGACCAAAATATGCGGAAAAAAAATTGTCAACTGTATCCAAGTGGGTCAGGCCGATGGCCGAGTGAATTGACTTGGAATGCCCCATATACTCTTGATTTGCATTTGCTGAATCAACAATTTAGCGTAGATTTAATGGATATTTTTATTAGATAGCGTTGACAAATATAAATGCTACTTGTATATAAAATTATTTCAAAAAAATTCTAAACCACTTTTCTCGACATTTTGGACCATTCTGAGTAAGCTGACATGAAAATGTCGAAAAAAAAAGTGTTGACAAAAACAAAGCTTCCTCTGTGAGGAAGCAAAAAAAAGAATTCAATTGGACTAGAAAATGTCATTGAATCGACGAGACGCCTAACCGCCTTAAGAAGTCTCTTGTCGCTCGCTGTATACCAACTGATATCGAAAAGCGCAGAGTGGCAATCCGATCGCGTTACGTTAGGTGGCCACGCTTGCTCATTTATTACGCGATCCAACTTGTGGCTGAAGTCTGCCTGATGTTGCCTGTATGGCCGACAATCTTGTATCGCCTACAAAGATCGCGACTTATCCTGCGAAAAGTTTCGTAGAGTCTCTCTCTTGAGGATCTCGTTCTGATCTCATTTTCCCGGTTTCGTTATCTCGTCTAGACGTCGAGAGTTTGAATTTGAATCCGAGATGTTGCCGTCATCAGATGCAAAGTGTGCTGGCATCATTGACACGACCATTTACAAAATTGCTTTTTTCTTCAGGGGTTCTAAGTTTCACTGGAAGAAGGAAGTGCTCTTGGTGGTCCTCTTATCATCTTGTTTTGACTGAACATGAGGTGGTTATTGTATGTTATAAATCCAGCCACCAGCAGCAGTTGCAACAGCAGCAGCAGCCATAGCAAAAGAGACACAATGAAGAGGCCAGGTCCAAAGAACACACAAGGTTCATTCTCTGCAAGAGTGGAGTCGATGCATTCACGCACATGGAAAAGTAACACCCGTGAATACAATCGGATCCGGGCCTCTCCGCTTACTTTCCTCGGAAACGTAGTTGCGACGCGTGCAACTATCAACCGTACCTCACTCGTATTATAATCGAGTCTTTTGTCTTTGTATCTTTTTTTTTTTTCTTCTTTTTTTTTTTTTGCATACACGCAGTGCCCACCAAGCAATGCATGCTTCTTCAAAGTACTTGTGTCGTCGTTAATCTGACGACAAATTTAAATTAAAAGCCATTCACACACACACACAGAGGGATGACAATAAATTGGCCTTCAAGTGTAGTAAGGTAGCGATAATGGTACGGTTCGATGAAGATGAATTAAATCATATCCTCACGACTTTTCGGCTGTACATAGCCATTTTTAAAAATAGAGTTTACATTTTGCTTCCTCATGTTACACACAAACAAGCCTCCAAAGTAGAACCTTGCAAATTGCTTCCTCATTATTTTACATTTTAAAAAAAATCTTTATGCAAAGTAGAAGTTTGCAAATTGTTTTCTCTACAAAGTAGTCTGTAAAGTAGATAAACGTACTTCCTCATAGTGGAAGCTTTGTAGAGAAAATTCAATTTGCAAACTTCTACTTTGCATACATGTGAACATTTTTAAAAAATGTAAAATAATGAGGAAGCATTTTGCAAGGTTCTACTCTGCAGGCTTTTTTTAGAAATCTTTTACTGCCTCTCCGAGCGAGAGCTTTGTTTTCATGATTTTTCTTCCCGAAATATCCGCAAAATTTTTCTGAAATTCATGCTGAGCATCTCCTTCAATTTTCTGATTCCATAAAATGCAGCAAGACAAAATCTGCTTGTTGGATTTGTGAAAATTAAAGTTGACAATATTAATGGCTGATGACCAGTAACTAAAAATCACAATTGTTTGCAGGGGATTTTGTTTGTTCAATCATATGTGTACGGCTGATGAAAGACCAGCAAAACAAGACGTTCTTATCGAAAATGCTTCCTTTTTCATTGCGCATTTGGGTGCTTGAAACTTTCCACGTTACAGCACGTGATCCCGGTGGGGTTATCGTTGCACTCCCGCGACGAACAAGATGAAGGTCTTTTGAACTCCGGCTCGCGAGGAGAGCCACAGTACAAAAAGTGATTGTGCGATTTGCCTCGTGTGCCTCGACGACTGATGTAATTGTCCGGCTCGTATTAATAGTTATTTCTAATTATATATGCGGTGGCAACGGCCTTTGCTCGACGCGCTTTTTTCCTTTTTTTTTTTTTCTTCATACTCATTATCAAAAGTTCTCCTTGTCGTTTCCACTACCGATCAATCGATTTTATCTAGAATATATTTGACGAAATGAGTCGCCTAATATTTTTCTTTTTTTTTTCTTTCTTTCTATTTTGGCCATGCATTATTACAAAGTTGCATGACACACCACCTTTCACTTCGCTTCCTCATTTATTTTTATCGCAGTACACACATTAGAACTATGAGAAAGTATGTTGCTTAATTTCAACTTCCTCGGGAGTTTCTCTATGAGGAAGTCGAAATTTGGCTCTGTGTGCCGCGGACCAAAAAAATGAGGCAGTCATGTGGTAAGGTTTTATCTTGAAACTTTGTCTAAATGTTAGAAGGGAGACGGTGATTCCACAATATTCACAACGTTGTGTTAGAAATCTTGTGAAATTATAGAAAGGTTACCGAAAAATGTCGCCAGAAACAATTGTCGTATTTTATTGAAATTCGAAAAATTTGTCACAAAGTCTTGGAACCTAAGGAACCTAAAGTACCTAACAAAAAATTGCTCCAAAAAGCTTTGTTAGGGGTACTTTCAGTGCGGAAATATACAACTTAGAACGAATGGCGAGGGAAAAAATTCGATATCGTCTCAAAGCTTCCTCTATGAGGAAGCCAAAATTGATCAACTTACTTTCTTCGTGAAAAAAAGCTACCTACAAAAAAAAAAATATTTTTTCACAAAGCTACCTAATCGAAAAAAGCTACCTACAAAAGAGAATATTTTTTCACAAAGCTACCTAATCGAAAAAAGCAACCTACAAAAGAAAATATTTTTTCACAAAGCTACCTAATGGAAAAAAGCTACCAACAAAAAAAAAATGTTTCACAAAGCTACCTAATCGAAAAGAGCTACCTACAAAAAAAAATTTTTTTGACAAAGCTACCTAATGGAAAAAAGCTACCTACAAAAAAAATATTTTTTCACAAAGCTACCTAATGGAAAAAAGCTACCTACAAAAAAAATATTTTTTCACAAAGCTACCTAATCGAAAAAAGCTACCTACAAAAGAAAATATTTTTTCACAAAGCTACCTAATGGAAAAAAGCTACCTACAAAAAAAGTATTTTTTCACAAAGCTACCTAATCGAAAAAAGCTATCTACAAAAAAAATATTTTTTCACAAAGCTACCTAATCGAAAAAAGCTACCTACCAAAAAAATATTTTTTCACAAAGCTACCTAATCGAAAAAAGCTACCTACAAAAGAAAACATTTTTTCACAAAACTACCTAATTGAAAAAAGCTACCTACAAAAAAAATATTTTTTCACAAAGCTACCTAATCGAAAAAAGCTACCTACAAAAAAAATATTTTTTCACAAAGCTACCTAATCGAAAAAAGCTACCCACAAAAGAAAATATTTTTTCACAAAGTTACCTAATTGAAAAAAGCTACCTAGAAAAGAAAATATTTTTTCACATAGCCACCTAATGGAAAAAAGCTACCTACAAAAAAAGTATTTTTTCACAAAGCTACCTAACCGAAAAAAGCTACCTACAAAAGAAAACATTTTTTCACAAAACTACCTAATTGAAAAAAGCTACCTACAAAAAAAGTATTTTTTCACAAAGCTAGCTAATCGAAAAAAGCTACCTACAAAAAAAATATTTTTTCACAAAACTACCTAATCGAAAAAAGCTACCTACAATAAAAATAAAATATACAAATTTGTAATTAAAGATTGATAACGTAATTTTTCTGTTATGAAAAATAATTAAATTCGAAGTCTCTGCTTCGGTACAGAATCCAGATTCTTCGTAATCAAGTTGGTATGCAACAGCCACACCAAGAAAGACGTCTCCTGCGTGACTCGAGATTCTTAATCAGCTTAAGAAGCTAATCTTCTTCGAGAATAAATCGATTCCATCGAGAATAGAACGTACGCGTCAGTCGAGTCAAAGGCATCAGTGATAATGTCACGTAACATGCAATTAAAAGTATGTCATATTAATCCGATCATCAGAGAATTCTCTGGATATATTGCATACCATCGTCTTTGATTCTGCTATCCTCCTTTCGGGAAAAAAATGATCATACATGAAGTCATAATGTATGAACGTGTATATGATCATCTTGCTTAGAATTTCCGATTGGAAACACTGATAGAAACCGACCAAATCGTCAAAATTCCGATTAAGAATTAATCGGTTTCAAAAGGCTTCAATCGGATTTTTGTCAATTTAACAGCTTGGAATGGAATCCTTTATTCAGGGCATTGTCCATTTTTCGTCGAGTGAATATCGAGTGAATTTTTCATGTCAACAAAACATCCTCAAATTTATTAAGGATGTTGGTCTGGTTGAAGAAAAAACGCAGGAATTTTTTTCAGATTTTTTATTGCATATTCCAGTTATCAAAAATTTCGAAAAATAATCATTGTTTATTTTTTAACGCCAGTACTACTGCTGACACAATAAAAAACATAAGAACATCAAATTTTGCATTTTCAGCGTACTTTCCAACAACATTTTTTGTAAAATTCTCCGATTTTATTTTATGCTATTTTTCAATTAAATTAAGTTTTATTAAATAAAGATTATTTTCAGCGATTTTCAATGGTTGGAATATGGAATAAAAAAAATCCGAAAAAAATCCTACGTTTTTTCTTCAACTGGACCAACATCCTGAAGATATGTGAGGACGTTTTGTTGACATGAAAAATTGGGGTGGCTGACTCGACGTGTTTTGCTCCATATATATATTTTTTTTCCTACAAATTAATTTCCAAAGAATTTCCAAAAAAAAGAAAATTAATTTCCAAAATTAATTTCTTTGCTCTTCTTTCTGTTGTATATTTTGTCGCCAGAATTTTTTCCATCAGATTTTTTTTCGCTTCTTTTCCCATCAAGGATATTTTTTTGACATGTCACACAATCTTTAAGTGATAGTAATGACAAATTACACCTTAACAGAGTCACGCAGATTCTCAGTGCAAACGACCTGAGACAAGGTTGAGATAACGCGTTCACAGAGAAAAAAAAAGAGGCGAAGAAAAAGAAGAAAAAAAAAAAGAAAAAAAAATAATAAATCATACATCGACTTATTTATTAATCGCATAGCTTTCCATTGTCTCTGTAGGAGAATATTATAATTAATCTCACGCTACACATATATACCAATAATATTTTTCAATACTTGACAGCCGGTTTCCAAAGCGAAACGGAAAATTACATTTGTTGCGCAGTTATTGCCAGCACCGAGTTTATCGCAAAATTATTATTCGGGGGCTCGGCCTCTCCCAGTAATCGGTATTCGCGGGGGAGCATGTGTCTCTGATGACGTCTTCGCGCGGATTGATAATAAATATTCAGAAGAGATAGGAATGCATTAAGAAGATCGAACCATTTGTGTTTTCGTGTAACATAGAGGGGCGTGTGGTCGAGAAGGGGGATCATTCGAGAGTCGGTGATAACACAAATGACGGAATCCCTCGCTATTGTTTTGCTGTGGCGTACGCAATATCTGAAATATTGTGTCATTGCCTTGCTTGTGGTATTTTTGAGCTATTTTTGGAGCATTGTAGGTCGAACTGAAGAAACGACTTTGTTTATAAGGATTGTCACACACTAATTGTGGACGGAATTATAGAAAAATATTTTTGGGAAAAAAAAAGATACGAAAAAAATATCCAAGGAGAACATTTTCCAATGGAAAAAATATCCGACAGAAATAAAAAAAATCCGACAGAAAAAAAAAATATCAGAATTGTCATTGGTATGTAGATTTTATTTTATAACAATCAATATTTTATTTTTCTATTCATATGTTTTTAAATCTTTCGCGTGTTCTAATCGGACAATTTACACACTGTCCGTTTTGCAGTGCTGCCAAAATATTTGGATTGCGCTCGGTTGAGGAAAAAAAATGGAGTTGGGTCTAAATCCGGACGAATAAACACAGCCTGTTTTTTAAGGTAACGTCATCAGTGAGACTGAACCGTAGAAATTGCTCATAACAACCATAATGGAAAATATATTATTTGGCTTTGGATATTTTTGATATTTTGTCAATCAGATTTTTTTTGTAAATGTAAAATAATGAGGAAGCAATTTGCAAGGTTCTACTTTGCAGGCTTGCTTGTAAATGTAATCAGAATTATTGAATGCAATTATAATTATTCCTATTCGTTATCAATAATTATTAATTGATAATGGCGTGGAATAATTATAATTATGGATAATTGATACTGTAATTATATCCTCTACAATGTCTAATACAACTAAGTAAATAAACTGCCACGCTATTAAAAATTTTATAATGGAATTTTAATTAGATATAATGGTAGCACAGAATTGTTATACAACACTACAAGTCCACAAGGACTCGAGTCCTCGCTCGTAACTCTGCATGTATATAATGGCGTGTTTTTAGTTACCACACCTCATAGTAAAATTATTGCTGCAAAGAGCTTTCCAACGAATTTCCGATGACAAACGGATTTTTTTTTTTTTTCTAAACCACTTTTCTGGACGTTTTGGTCCATTCGGAGTGTCCTCACATTAAAATCTCAATTTTCTTTTTCATGTAAAGAAAGCTTCCTCTGTGAGGAAGCAAAAAACATTGAAACTTTTTGCAGATTTGGCTTAAATTTGGTTCACATATTGACAGTTATTGATAAAGGTTTGAGTACAAATTTGATGCAAATCGGTCGAGCAGTTTAAATTTTATGACATCTTGCATTTTAAAAAATGTCTTTTGAATAAGCCTGCAAAGTAGAACCTTGTAAATTGCTTCCTCATTATTTTGTATCTTTGATAACGTGTTTTTTTTTTTTTTTTGCAGAACTTTCTCTATGAGGAAACCAAAATTGATTAACATACTTCCTCGTAGAATTATAAAAAAAAAAAAAAGCTTTGTCAAGGACACAAAATAATGAGAAAGCAATTTGGAAGGTTTTACTTTCTTTTTTCTTTTCAAACTGTGACTGTGGATATATTTATATACTAAGAAAACATGCTGCTGCACAAATGACTCTTCAGAATCGTGAATTGAACCACCAAAATTTGTAGAAATACTTTTAAAAATATACCACTGATTTCACTAGCAAGTAGCAGAGCGATTACCTTCAGTTCCACGTCGACTTGAAACTCTTATCAATTTTCATAAGTCGTGGACAATTCGGTGAACTGAAAAATGATGCTTCAATTTTTCATAGAGTATTTTCTGTGATGGAGACGAATTGACGTTAAAACAGTCATAAAAGTTTCCAAAATACACGACGCTTCGAAAAATCACAATTAAATACTGGAAAAAAAAAACAATTATATCCACATAAATGTATTAAAGTATCGGGGATGACCAATTTAAATGCAGAATCACGAAGCTGAAAGAACTCGTCTTCGTAATACTCACGTGATACTAAACGTGGAACGTCTGACTTGAGATCGCAGTTTAATTAATCGATTGATCATCGATGTTTCGAGACGAAGCCGAGCCAATGGCACAGAAAAAAAGGAAACTTCTAGCGAAGCTGATAACATAACGTGTTATTTTAGCAATTCTATTTCTTTCCACTTAGATATACATTTTGCTTACGAAAGCAAAGTGTTTAGCGCGGCTTTGGTGGAGGTTCCATGGGGACGGGGCGTCGAACAGAGTTTGGTATATGTAATTCAAATTGACTCGCGTTCGGTCGTGCGACTTGGATAAAAATAGCGAGGCCAGGCTATAACGAGAGTACATTGTTTGCTGCTCGACTGAGCAAATGTGTAACGCTCGAATGCTGCGAATGATAACGAGAGAGTTATAGTAAGCACCGGGACAACTCTAATATGGAGACAAATCTTGCTGCGCAGTGGAGAATCCTGTAATTTTAGGTATCTTTTTTAAAACGTATTTATGTTGTATGCATCAGCATGACACTAATGTGTAGAAAAAGCTCCGTAATAAGAATCCCATAAATTTGGGGTTTTTGCTTCCTCATGGAGAAAACTTTGTTTTTATAAAAACTATTCTTTATGCCACGAGTAGGCACTTCTCGCACTAGTGCGATAAAGTTGTATATCAAAACTCGTGTGACTGAAATACTCACCTTCGGCTGGTGCTGCAAACTCGAAACTCGTCAAGAAAAAGTTTGATCGCACTCGTGTCGTAATGTACTATTATGCCACGCGGTGCGAGAAATACCTACTTCTCGCACTAGTGCGATAAAGTTGTATATCAAAACTCGTGTGATTGGAATACTCACCTTCGGCTGGTGCTGCAAACTCGAGACTCGTCAAGAAAAAGTTTGATCGCACTCGTGTCGTAATGGACTATTATGCCACGCGGTGCGAGAAATGCCTACTTCTCGCACTAGTGCGATAAAGTTGTATATCAAAACTCGTGTGATTGGAATACTCACCTTCGGCTGGTGCTGCTAATTCGAGACTCGTCAAGAAAAAGTTTTATCGCACTCGTGCCGTAATCTACTATTATGCCACGCGGTGCGAGAAATGCCTAATTCTCGCACCGTGTGGCATAAAATAATAATAAAATGGTGGAAAACGTTAGAAAAGTCGTTAAGAATAAATTTACAAAAATTAACTGCCGACTTAAAAATATGTTTAATTGATAAACAATAATAATAAACAAAAAAATTGAAAAATAATTAAAGCCCTCACAAAGTTAAAAAAAATGAATGAGACCTTGCAGAGCCAATTTTGTACCTCGATACAAGTTAACAAAAACAGTTAAAAAGGCAAGAAGTTTTCCAATGACGATCCATCGATTTAAAAGTGATTCTACGAGTTAAAAACGGACAAAAAAACAGAGAAATTTCACGTATAGAAAATGTAGAATTTTTTTTGGTACTTCTCAAACGGTATTGTTTTTAAGCTAAAAAGTTGTCATACGTTTAAATACAACAAAATTTTATTTTTAACACTTCTTACGTGACTCAGCCCCTTTAATAGCATAACAATATTATTTTTCGCACTACGCGTGCCGGGGAAAATAATAGATGAGCACATGTTATGCGCATATATTTACAACAAGAGTAAAAACAAACGGCAACATGTGTTTTTCTTTTTTTTTTTCCAGTGTATACAAAGAAAATTATCGGTCATTCACAGATTGCGCGTGATTTTTGTCGTCAGCATGACAGGGCATATGTTGCACACTTTTTGACACCAATTTCACACCAAAACTGTGGGATCAGCGAAAATAGACTCGTGACTATATACTATTGTCGGGAGATGTTTGCATTTTAATACGTAACAAAGAGTGCAATGAGTAATAAACATTGTAAGCGTATAAATAAGAGACTCGAGAGGACAAAAAAAAAGCTCTGACGCAGGACGAAGTCTCGAGGTCGCGGCTATGTTCTTCGTCGCAGATGCTGGCTGTGTAATATAATGCGCGCGAAGAACAGCTTCTTATAAATCTTTGCATTACATTGTATATAGGAATAAAGAGGAGCAGCGTTTCCGCTAAAGCGAGGCGACTGGGCCGCAACCTCGTTATATCCTTTCGAAATGCATAAATAATATTTTTCGACGTTCGCCAAGAGACAAGCGACGAAGAGCTCCAAGTAAAACGTGAATATAGCCTGACCGCACCTTAAAAAAGAACTACACGAAACGGATATGTAATATCCCTTTCCGTGTCCCCCACGCGGTCTGCGTTTTTTTTTCTATTTTCGACGACGTGTTATCTTCATTGGCATTTCTGTGATCTCGGGACCCCACAGCCACGACCTTTTTAAACGTCCTTTTATCGATGTCACTGATACGCTGGGTCAAGGCTCAAGAAAGGTCGTATCGCTATATTGATCGAGGACCCACGAACGCAAGGCTTTCATTGAGATTAATTTGAATCCCGGAAAAAAAGGGGATAAAAAATAATGTAAGAACCCTAAAAGAACCCTAAAAGAAACTAAAGAACCCTAAAAGATCGCTAAAAGAACCCTGAAAGAATCTAAAGAACCCTAAAAGAACCCTAAAAGAGCCCTAAAAGAACCCTAAAAGAACCCTAAAAGACCCTAAAGAACCCTAAAAAATCCTCAGGGGTTTTTTGTCGCGGGGTTTTTTTTCCGCCTACCGATTAATTTCAACTATTTTCTTTTTAATAGATCAGGTCACGCACTTTGTAAATTGATTCCTCATAGGAGTAACTCTGTTTTCATTGAACTTTTTTTTCGGGACTTTCAAATTCAAAATACTTGAATGAAAGAATCTAAAGAACCCTAAAAGAACCCCAAAAGAACCCTAAAAGATCCAAAAAAACCCTCGGAGGTTTTTTGTCGCGGGGTTTTTTTTCCGCCTACCGATTAATTTCAACTATTTTCTTTTTAATAGATCAGGTCACGCACATTGTAAATTGATTCCTCATAGGAGTAACTCTGTTTTCATTGAACTTTTTATTTTCGGGACTTTCAAGTTGAAAATACTTGAAATGGTACGGTAGGTGGATCCAGTTGTGGCTACTTTAAGGGGTTACACCAACCTGAAAAAAAAAAACGAATTTTTTTTTTTCGATTAAAAAATTCGAGATACGTTTGAGAATATTTTAAGAGCATCCCCATTCCGAAATTCAAAGTACTTCACGAGTTACAGCCGTTAGAAGTGGGAGCGGCAGAAGTGCAGCGAAACTCAGGTAGCACTCGGACCAGTACGCACAACGGTGCAGTACGTTCGTACCGGTACGTAGCTGCTGCTGCGGCACTTTCTTTTTCTTTTGCGATTTTCTCGAAACGACCTTTTTCAAACTGGTGTGCACGATGTCTCAAGATCTACTGAAGCAATTTACCTGAAATTTTTACCACAAATTCTTTGCAACATTGTTTATAGCGCTACGTAGGGATTTTTTGATTCGATGTCCCGTTTTTAAGTTATAAATTTAATTAACTAAAAATTTTCATGAAAATTCATGTCGTTCTCTTCAAACTACTGCCATTTTTGCAAATATTTTTTTTTTTTATTTCCCTACGTAGCGCCATAGCTACTACCTTCTTAAATAAGAAAAGAAATTTTTTGTATTTTTCTGACGATGCCCGATTGAGAAATCTTGAACACCATCAACGAGGATCTTGAAAAGAGGGGGCTAATGGATGACTCATATCTCCACCATTTTGTAATTTTTTCAATTTTTTTTTTTTTTGGAAATTGTTCTTAAATATGTACTTTATGTATGCGAAACAAAAATTTTTTTTATAGATTTCATATCCACGTCAGAAAAAAATCAAAAAAATCAACCGACAATTTCACTCATTTCTGTCTGTCCGTCTGTCTGTCTGTCTGTATCGTCCGAAAGCACAATAACTTTCGAAAGAAACTGCAGACTGCACAAAAATTAATTGCGTATCTTTTATAAATTAAATGTAGTTATGGTATTGAAATTGAAAACTAACCGTCCATTGCTTTCAGTACTTTACCTTAAATGTGCTTTAGTAAAATTTACCTACAATTTACAGAAAATACTGACGCCCATCGAAATTTTGAAGACCTCCTATTTTGGGACTCCACAGTGTGCAAAAAAAAAACTAAATGTAACTAAATGTTGATCATCGAAGTAGTCAACTCGGCTATACAGAAGATGCAGAAGATTATGGCAGACATTTTGTCGAACTATTTAAGAAGACGTCTATTTACAAGTCCAAATTAACAGAGTAACAAGTGTTTCTTAGAATTCCAAAGAACTTATTAACTTAATTTAGCTAAAAAGAAGCATTTGTAACTAGGGTTGAAATGGAAAGGATCGGGAAGTAGTTGGCAGAAAATTTGGGTGAATAAGTGAAAGCGGTGGAAAAGCGTGAGTCCAATCGTGGTAGTCCAGGTTAGGGTTTTGGTGAACACTCGAGACGAAGCCAAGGCGACCGGGGTTGGGAAAGTCCGAAGACCGTAATAAACACCGGAGTGGGCGTAGCGTTACCGAAGGACGGTAGTAACGGTACACAGGATTAAAGGGGGCCGCAGCGGCTGCTGTAGCAGCCGTGGGAAAATATAAAGTACAACCAAATTAGGAAAGTTCGAGAAATACAGCAGTGGAAAATATTCGATGGTTTGAATGGTATTAAGAATGTCCAAAACGTCGAGAAAAGTTGTTTAGAAAAGATAGAAAAGTGTGCGTGCGTTTTTCGTAATTTTCTTTTTAAGACGATAAGCCGAGAACGGTTGTAAAATTTGGCATAAAACTTAAATAGAGTATTTCAATGTTTGATACTAAATTTAGGCGAAATCCGATGAAGTAGTTTAGATTTTATAGAAATTTGAATTTTCGTAATTTTTTTTTTTGAAGACGCTGTAACTCGAGAACGATTCAAGCAGCTGATTGAAAATTTTTGCACAAAACTTCAATAGAACGTCTCGATATTTAATACTGCATTTGGTGAGAATTCAACAGAGTTAATATTTCATATAATTGTTGTATTATTTGCCAAAATAGATGAACATATTTCCTCGTAGAGGTAGCTTTGTAAAAATTCAAAAATAACGAGGAAACAAAATGTGCATGTATGCATATTTTGTTTCCAAATATGAATTGAAAATGGAACTGTAGTTCTATTTTTCTACTGATTGATAAAAAACAAAAGTACGCCCATGTCACTTTTGGCTTCCTCAAGAAGCTTTCTTTTGCGATTACTTTTATCAGAACTATGCGGCTGGTGTAAGAAAACTTATGTGATAAATTTCAGTTTCATAATTCAAACTGTCTCTAAATTATGAAGGTTTAAGGTTTATGAAGATTTTTTTTTCGCAGACTTTTTAGCGCAGAATTTTAATCATTAGCAAACTTAATTCAACACAGACAATTAAGTCTGTACAGACATTTTTGAAAAAATTCAAAATCTTGTAGAAACAAGTGAACTGCATGAATTTTGCCCAAATTCAATTCCAATACTCGTTCTATGATATCCCAACTTCGTATCAATTTTCAGCCCGATATCTCAAAAATTGTGGCAGCTGGAGCGCGCAGACATTTTTGAAATAATTCAAAATCTCGCAACATTCTGAACACGTTTACACGAAAATCTCGGGGGAAAAAAAAAAATGTATACGAAAACAAAGTTTCTTGAGGAAGCAAAATGCGTAAAATAACAGCTTCATTAAACCAACAAATCGATTCGTTAGTGACTTAACAAAATATTTTTTTGCCAAACAGCTATAACATTACAAAATCATTTCGTACTCCGGGACGATCCTTGATTCTCGATCATTACATAAATTACAAATATTTCGCGGTATAGTTTGAGTGGCAATAAAATAGTTCGCTCGAATGTTTTATTATTCAGAGCAAGCGTACCGTTACACATCTTAACAGGCAATAACAGGGCGCCCTTGCTGTAAAAAAAAAAAAAAAAAAAAAAGAAAAGAAAACCGGTGTTTCCGGAAGCATATTCACTGTCGTTGCTCGGAGTGCCGTTATCTGATTGTCGTTTCTTTCGCGACCCTGAAAGCCCCGATTCTCGAGAAGCTGCTCCGTCACCGTCGAAGGATTGTAGCTCACGAGCGCGCGTGTGCGTGTGCTGATGGTGCGTGAGCTCTTGGACGAACGTTCTTCAAAAATAGAACTCTTCACTGTGGCCAAGGCGAGAATGTCGTTCAACCTCGCTGGTGCGACTCTTTTTACTCGCATAATATAAGAACGCGAGAGAATCACTTCCCTCGTCGTTCTAATAACAAAGACTAGCATGTGCCTTTAGCAGCACATGGACTCGATCGAACTTAATAAATCATCGAGAGGCAAACGCACGACAATGACGAATCATATTCTTCTCTTAAAAAAAAAAAAGAGAAGTAAAGGCAATGAAGTATTGTAGAGCAAATGAAAGATGACAAAAAAAAAGAAAAAATACGCAGTTCATGCTCTTATCGTGGGTGTTTCAACTCGGTTTTATCAAAACGATGATTGTAAAGTTGTGCTCCTCGATTTTTTCCCTTTCTTTGTTCTTACAACAAATCTCGGCCTGGAAGGTTTTGTTTTCCAGTTCATCACGAAATTTTAACAAAATAATGAGTGTTGCGTGTGAATATTTTTTTATAGGGGTCAGGTGAAAGTGATGAAAATTAAATAATGTTGCAATTGGACATATAAGATCTTGCAAGTAGAATAAAAATACTACGTAACAAGCGCGAGAAAATATAAGATGTTGATGGTTCAAACTGATTTATGTTGATTATAGTAGGAATGGAAGTGTTGAGGTAACGACAAAAATATTGCAACTTGCTTGATCATTATTTTTTATTTTTTACAAAGCCAACACAAAGCGATTGATCAACAACACATCCTCTACGAGGATGTGTTGTTGATCAATCTGTCGCGTAACTTTAGATTCTATATGGTTCTATTTGGGTTCTTTGGGTTCTACGGGTTTTATTTGGGTTCTATTTGGGTTCTTCGGGTTCTATTTGGGTTCTTCGGGTTCTATTTGGGTTCTACTTAGGTTCTATTTGCGTTCTATTTGCGTTCTACTTGGGTTCTTTCGGTTCCATTTGGGTTCTATGGGTTCTATTTTGGTTCTTCGGGTTCTATTTGAGTTCTATTTGGGTTCTATTTGAGTTCTCTTCGGGTTCTTTGGGTTCTATTTGGGGTTTTTAGGTTCTATTTGGGTTCTATGGGTTCTATTTTGGTTCTTCGGGTTCTATTAGAGTTCTATTTGGGCTCTATTTGGGTTCTATTTGGGTTCTATTTGGGTTCTATTTGGGTTCTATTTGGGTTCTTCGGGTTCCATTTGGGTTCTACTTGGGTTCTATTTGGGTTAATCGGGTTCTATTTGGGTTCTTTGGGTTCTATTTGGGTTCTTTGGGTTCTATTTGGGTTCTATGGGTTCTATTTTGGTTCTTCGGGTTCTATTTGAGTTCTATTTGTGTTCTATTTGGGTTCTACTTGGGCTCTACATGCGTTCCGTGTGTTCTATTTTGGTTTTTTGGGTTCTTTGGGTTCTATTTTGATTTTTGGGTTCTATTTTGGTTTTTTGGGTTCTTTGGGTTCTATTTGGGTTCTATTCGGGTTCTATTTGGGTTCTATTTGGGTTCTATTCGGGTTCTTTGGGTTCTATTTAGGTTCTTTGGGTTCTATTTTAGTTCTATTTGGGTTCTTTGGCTTCTTTGGGTTCTATTTGGGATCCCAGAAATGAGCATATACTTGAATCCTATAAGCGACTTAATTCTGGATCACGCGCGGCATTGAATAAAGCCTAAAACTGATTAACAATAGTAGCAGTAAACAAAATTGATTTTAATCCTAACAAAAATATAGTTTATATTCTAAACCTGAAAAAATATATTTATTTCATATTTTTGATTGACTAGAATTAAACCTATAAATCTCTGAAAATCACTTTTTTTATACTGACTCACCTCCCTTACCATTGGTAGTCGCAAGATAGCACACTACTCAAGTTTTAGGAAAAAAATTAGTTCAGCTTCTGGAAACGGTTCTCGAATTACACCATTTTCGAAAAAAAAAAAAAGAAAATGCAAATTTTTCTAAAATCTTAACTACTTTATCGATTTCACCTAAATTCTGCATTAAATATTGATACAATCTATTTAAGTCTTATCCCGCAAATCATAAAAGCATTCACGTGCTCGTTGATTTAATCATTTAATTCTAGAGCAGAGATCGTGCCAGTCACGAGTATTCGAGTGAATTTCGAGGCAACCCATTTCGGTGTGTACACAACCGAAAGTCGTCACGTACTGTTCGAATTTTCTACAGATATTTAATCAACCCATCACGCCCTCCTTAGCTTTGCAATTAGATATTCCGCTTGGCAAAAGGATTAATTTCGTTTTTATCTTATCACCAACAAATTTCGTTTCTCCTGCGACGACTATTACAGACGAATGAAAATTGCTTAATATACTCGTACGTTCATTGATCGCATCGATTCGATATCGAAGTACGAGACATTCCCCTTGGACTTGATACAGAAAAAAAAGAAAAAGTTTTATTAAGCGATAAGGAGCGAGGAATTGCCGTTGTGAAATGCCGGATATCGCCAGAGATCGAATATGTTTTATCGATAAAAAAAAGTCACGTCGATCACAGATCGATAATATTGGCGGATTATATTGGAAATACTGGACAATGCTTTTGCTATTTTTAAAAAATAAGTACGATTATTCAAAAAAAATTCAGTTAGGAATGTTGAGTTTGGGAAATTAATTTTGAATTTATTTCTTAATATGACCAATGTTATAAAAATGACCATTTTTACAGCATTTTTTGGTCAAAATGACAGAAAATATTTTATTTAAAAAAAAATACACCATTTTTACAGCATTTTTTTGTCAAAATGACAGAAAATATTTTATTTAAAAAAAAAATACACCATTTTTACAGCATTTTTTTTGTCAAAATAACAGAAAATATTTTATTTAAAAAAAATACACCATTTTTACAGCATTTTTTTTTGTCAAAATAACAGAAAATATTTTATTTAAAAAAAAATTCACCATTTTTAAGACATTTTTGTACTTTTTCTGTAAAACTACAAACTAACTGCAAAAATAATGTAAATTTAGCACAAAATTTCGTTGGGCCATTGCGAAGAAAATCTTTCTGTTAAAATTATACAATTTACGACTCGTAACAAATATAATTTTTTCTAAATTGAAAACTACGAAAAATCGTGAAATGCGACAATTGGCATGTCGATTTTTCTAGGATAAAGGAACCAAAAATATTCCCAAGGATTCGGCTTTTCGTCATTCCAGCTGGAAAATAGCTTCATTCTTCAGGGTCGCTGTTATAATGCATCTTATTTCCTCAAAGCGCATTGTATGCATCCCATGCGACCACAAAACACCCTCAGCTGGAGTTTCTCCTATCTATACTGTATTCGCAACCCCTGCTTTGCTTTCGCATAGCTACGAAAAGTGAGAGGGAGGAAACGTGAAGAAATTGTTCGCATCTGGCTCTAGTAGTTGATGATGATAAATGCCTCGACGTTTTCAGCTCTCGTGTTCAATAGATTTGGATTTGTCGAGAGAAACGTCGATGATGCTTTGTCGACGAGGGACTCTGACTGAACGTTCAGTTCAGTTCAGTTTCGAATTCTCCCTTCATTTATTATTTGGATTCATACAGGTATTAAATTGTACATTTTTTGGATTTTTATTTGCTATTCCTGTTGTTGAACTTTTGTAGCTAATTTGCGTGTTTTTTCTTTTTTTTTTTTAATTTGTATTAAAGTAGCTTTTATCCTGTAGCTTTTATCCCTCTAAGCTCAGCCAAATCAGACAAGACCAGAGTTTATAAAGCTTGTCTGTCTGCTTTTCTTTTTTTTTTTTTTTTCCTCTTACTCTTCGTCAGCAACTCCATATGCTTATCTCGTTGCACGCCAAGTCAGCATGACTAACTCATGACGACGATTAATCGCCAAAGTAAAATGTGAATTTTGATTTAGAAAATTGTTTAAAAAACTGAAAAATATTATAAGTAACAGGATGGAGAGTCGAACTTTGCAAATTGCTTCCTCATTTTTCCACTTTGCACTTTTCTCGACGTTTTAGACCATTCTGAGTATACTGACATATGAAAATCTCGAAAACAAAATGTTTCGTGGAAACAAAGCTTCCTCTGTGATGAAGCAAAAAATGGAAACAAGCTTAAGAACTACAAGAAGAAAAATCTTGCTCACTTTAGCTAGAAAGTAGAAAATTTTTATATTCAACAGAGCATTTTTCAGAATTTTTGCAGATTTTTAAATTATGGCATTCGATATGTCACTTTTAAAAAAATATTTTTAAAAAATTTGCATACTTCAAAAAAATCTGAAAAGAATCCTAAAAATCTGAAAAAATTCTAAAAAAAATCAGGTTTTACATAAATAAACATTTGACCAATCGCCTGTAGTAGATTAATTTTTTTTCTTCTATTTTTCAATAATTTTTAAAATCAAAAAAGCTTTGAAACCTTAAGAAGAAAAATCTTGCCCACTTTGGCTATAAACTAGAAAATTATGATATTCAACAGAGTATTTTTCAGAATTTTTGCAGATTTTTAAATTATGGCATTCGATATGTCACTTTAAAAAAAAAAATATTTAAAAAAAATTTGCATACTTCAAAAAAATCTGAAGAGAATCCTAAAAATCTGAAAAAACTCTAAAAACACCAGGTTTTACATAAATAAACATTTGAACAGTCACCTGTTTTTTTTCAATATTTTTTTAAATCAAAAAAGCTCAAAAACTATAACAAGAAAAATCTTGCCCACTTTGGCTTTAAGCTAGAAAATGTTGATATTGAACAAAGTATTTTTCTGAATTTTTTCAGATTTTTAAATCTATAAAAAAAAATGTCTAAAAAAAATATCTAAAAAAAAAAATTGCCATAGAAAAAAAAAAAAAAAAAGTTTGGTGCAATTGAGGCTCTAACTAATCCTACAAAAAATGACGAGCCAAATCGGAGAGGTCGAGGGTCAGACCCAGGTCGAAACGGGGTTGTCGGGGTTGCCCCGTATGTATTTTAGTTAATAATCTGGAATTATGAAATTCTTCCTCCACATAAACTAAAATTGATGCAAGCTAGAAATCGCTTAATAAACAATATTTTATTTTTCACTATTGCCAAAAGGATCGATGAATCCGACAGCTGGAATACAAATGAGCTCTAAAAATCGATTTTTCTGGCGAATCCAATAGATAGCTATAATATCGTCGTCCGTTTGGTGTATTCGAGTGGAATTGACGATTAAACTTTCACGCTTGGCTTATATACGGGTCAACGAGAACGTCGGTCGATCGCGGAATATTTCCGTCTCGAAGCTCACCGGGAGATAATACTGCACATATCGAACCAAGAGGCCAAAGCAGAAAGAGACCCTGTGACCTTATCGCAGTATTTATCTTGGATATAAAAATCCGACCTGTGAACGGTTCGTGCAATTCTTCTTCTTCTTTTCCGCGCGCAATTTTCAAGCGTGCGTGTTTCATACATTTACGATCTTATATTTATCCTCTCTCAAATGACTGTTTTTTTTTTTTTTTTTTTTTTTTTTTTCTGAGCATTAACAGCTTTCTGGAGTCGATTGAACTCGAAAAGAATGAAGAAATGAGTTCAAGTTTAATGTCACTGTGCGGCGATTTGTTCGATAACACTAAAGGCGCATTAAAGCCTTCTTATTTTATGTAATGCGATAGTTGCGCACGAACGTTTGTCTGTATCTCTTGAATCTCCATACTCTCGTAACACATTAATCCACGTTATCGTTCACCAGCTAAACCAATAAAGCTTAATCGAGTTAGTGAAAGAGTTTATCGTCAAAGTTGTTGGACAGCTGAAATAAATCTTGGGCATTGAAATCGATAGTTACGACACTCGAAATTACATGAATTCAATAGTGAGATATTAAAATTGAAAATATGAACAAATTATAAATATTCACTTTTTTTTATTGTGTAAATAAAGATTTATACAGATCTGCTTTAATATGAGCAATAATTATATAATTTATCATAGTTGAGCATAATTTAATGCCATCAAAAATGCAACACATATTGCATATAATTTATGGGAAAGAGGAATTCAGATGTATTTTAAGGCAGAAAAACGTCGAGTTTTACGAAACGATTTTTTAAATCCGTTTTAAATGCTCTGTCGAATGGAAATAGATTGAAAGAAAAGAAATTTCCATTTTTTTTTCGGTGAAAAAATGCTTTTTCATGCCATGTCAAAAATAAAATAGAAAAAATAAATTTGCCACTGGAAAATATGCATCATAATAGCATGCAAATTATCAGCTTAAAACAGCATGTTCGGATTACCGGACGTTGTTGCTTTTGTCGAAAATCAATGATTTTTCATATCCACTTGAGTCAACTGAAGCTTCGACTTTTAAAAACCAAACCACACTTGGGAGGTTGTGTATTTGTTGAAAACACAGACTTCTACATAATTCTTCAGATGACATATTTAAAATGTACAAAATACATATATATCACAGCGAGAGGTTATCGATTAATTGAACCGACATATTTGTCAGTCTGGATTACTTCCTGTAAGTCTAGATTTCGTTCAGATTGACGCGAAACTATTTTATTGAATCTGCGATAAAGGCTAGTTTTTTTTTTCTTCGTCAGACACGATAAAGTACACATTTAGGAACAATTTCCAAAAAAAATAATTGAAAAAATGACAAAATGGCGGAGATATGAGTCATCCATTAGGATGACTCCATTAGAATCTCTTTTCAAGATCCTCGTTGATGGTGTACAAGATTTCTCAATAGGGTATCGTCCGAAAAATACAAAAAAATGTTTTTCCTTATTTAAGAATCTAGTAGCTATGGCGCTACGTAGGGGATTTAAAAAAAAAATTGTTTGCAAAAATGTCAGTAGTTTAAAGAAAACGACATGAATTTTCATGAAAATGTTTAGTTAATTAAATTTATAACTTAAAAACGGGACATCGAATGAAAAAATCCCTACGCAGCGCTATAAACAATGTTACAAAGAATTTGTGGTAAAAATTTCAGGTAAATCGCTCCAGTAGTTCTTGAGATATCGTGTACACCAGTTTGAAAAAGGTCGTTTCGAGAAAAGCGCTAAAGAAAAAGAACGCGCCGCGGCAGCAGCTACGTACCGGTACGAACGTACTGCAGCGTTGTGCGTACCGGTCCGAGTGCTACCTGAGTTTCGGCGCCCTTCTGCCGCTCCCACTTCTAACGGCTGTAACTCCTGAAGTACTTTGAATTTCGGAATGGGGAAGCGCTTAAAATATTCGCAAAAGTATGTCGAATTTTTTAGTAGAAAAAAAAAAGAAATTCGATTTTTTTTCCAGGTGGTGCAACCCCTTAAATAGCTCATAGATTTTTTTTTCTTCGTCAATATCCAACCAGTTTAGTAGTTAAAAGTTCTTTCCGTCAAATAACGTAAATTTATATTAGAATAAATGTCCATCTCCACTTTGCAGTATTAGACGCATGAAGCGTGTCAATTGATTGGCCTGAAATAGCTCTGTGATTGGTACACCCCTCGTCCCAGTTGTCCTTGATCGAAGCAAATCGTGACATAAGATCTACAAGAAGATTCGCGTTTTACACGCGAGTGCAAAAAGTAGATATCGCGTAGATACAAGAGAGCCGTCTGATTCATCGCTACAGGAGGAAAAAAAAAAGCCATTAAACGACATTGAAATAAATTTAAAAAAAAAGGGAGATAAGAATAGAAACCTCTCGAAGGAAAAACAAAATAAGCAGGACACATGCTGCACGGGGTCATCAGTGCCGTTGTGAAGGTTTTCCGGGGTCTTTGACCACTTCCTGGATGTTTGCGTTATAAGCCTGTACGTTTCTTTCCTCGCGACACGCGTCTGCGAGAGTCCAAGGTTCACAATATTTGCGAACAACGGTACTATATCAGGCATTCTTTATCAATTGGGCCACTATGAATTAAAATTTCTTTTTTTTTTACACCTCCAAATAGGGTTTACTGTCCATTAGGATATTTTAAATTGAGACAAATACGAAAAGTTTCGCAATTAGCGAGAAAATAAAATATAATTAGAAAATAAATTGGCCCAATTTGATAAAGAAATAAATTTGATAATTTAATTAAAAAATTTTTAATAGCTGAAACATGCATTTAAAAAATCTGAAAAAATTCCTACGTTTTTCCTTCAACCAGACCAAAATCCTCAATAAATTTGAGGGAGCTTTGTTGACGTGAAATATTGGGGTGGCCGAATTGACGTGTTTTGCCTCATATATAACCATAACCCAGTAAGACAAAACAAACCACTCACGGCTTATTTCAACTCTCTGCGAGGTCTCTCCAGAGAAATTATCGATTCCGTGCCCGTTCCCTCGACTCTTGTATGATATGGCGTGCACCAGCAGCAGAGCAGCAAGCAGTCACGGCCTCGATTTAATCGAAGGTCCGCCACGCGACTCGAGGTGACCGCGACCGCCGTTACGAAATCATCACTGGCACCGCGAAGAGCTCGGCAGCAGTGTGTCATTTCTTTCACTCTTACAACCGGGGTGGTTTGTCCCATAGAAATAGAAGCAAAACATAGAAATTGAAAAATGTGGAAATTCAAAAATGTTGGACAAAAATTGGAGACACATCCAATGGAACATTTTTCACCAACTCCAGGTTATCATATCTACTGGATCAAATTGGTGCCATTGAAAAAAAAAAAAACAAAAATGTCAGCACAGCCCGAAAAAAAATGTCTACACTAAATTAGAAAAAAAAAGAGTCCTTGAATTAGAATGTTCTATTAGAATCTGATCCCATAAATTTTTGGGACTCGTCCGGGATGAAGGGTACCAAAATTTTTGAAAAATACATGACCATCTGTCGGCAAGTGTATTTATTTGAAGTACCAGAAGAAGGGCTCGCTAGCTCATGACATACTTTTTCAAGTTCCACGAGGAATCTGTTCCATATGTGCAATACATGGCGAGAGCGATTTGTGGCAATCACGAGGATCTGTTTGCTTTCGCCTTTCACCGGAAGCCGCCGGTTGCACGATGATCACCCGACCTTCAGGGGTCGCAAGCATCGCACAACACACAGTTAGACCATCTTTTCATTCTATTCATCATCATCATCTTCTTCTTCTTCTTCTTCTTCTTCTTCTTCTTGTCCTGAAGTCGCCACAGTCGTCTAGCTTGCTATATAATAAAGATTCTCCTTTCGCTGTCTTTTTCGTTCTTCCACTGAGTCTCGGTCGTCGGACTCGTTCCTCTTCTTTTTCTTCTTTGTTCAGCACAGAAACTGGTTTTCCAATGCCCACGAGCGATTTTGCTGCACTGTTCCACCGATGCAACGAGTAAACGCCTTTTGCACTCTCGCGATTACACCGAGAGTTGCGCTTTACAAGTGTCAAGTTTTGGAAAATGTTTTAATGAGCAAGGTGGGATGGAAAGTGCGTAAGGAGATAGTTGAGGACAATCAGTTTTTGGCGTCCTGATGAGAACCACCTTCATAGCGAAAAAGGGTAGTTAGGAGAGTCGCCTAATTGGTAAATGTTAACCAACTGGTGGATTAGTATTTGATTTAAATAAGTTAGTACGTATCAGAACCAATCTTTGTTGGTGTTGTGGGTTTTTGATGCGACTGCCCCTAACGTTGACGACTTTATCCAAAATTTGATAAACAGAAAATGGAAATTTGCGAACAGCGTCATCAGAAACTGCGATACTTGTTCCTTTCTTATTATTCCAGTGATTTTATACGTGCAGAGTTAGAGGGTTGCATTATAAGATTATATACATTGCAGTTTGTATATGAGGCAAAACTCGTCAAGTCGTCCACCCCAATTTTTTTGGTCAACAAAACGTCCTCATATTTATTCAGGATGTTGGTTTGGTTGAAGAAAAAACGTAGGAATTTTTTCCGATTTTTTTATTGCATTTTTCAGCTATTAATGATTTCTGAAAAATAATCATTGTTCATTTTTTAACGCCAATACTACGGCTCACACAAAAAAAATCATGAGAACATGAAATTTTGAATTTTCAGCGTACTTTCGAACAAGATTTTTTGTATCGGCGTTAAAAAATAAAGAATGATTATTTTTCAGCGATTTTTTAATGGCTGGAATATGCAATTAAAAAATTTGAAAAAAATCCCTACGTTTTTTCTTCAACTGGACCAACATCCTGCAGAAATGTGAGGACCTTTTGTTCAGATGAAAAATTGCGGTGGTCGACTTGACGTGTTTGCCCCATATATATATATAATATTCTGCCTCTAGAGATTATGATATATCGATGTGGGCGCGCAGGCGGAGAATAGACAGGCACGTGCATAACGAGGAACTGATAATAGCACAGTGCGGCGGGTGGGTGTATTTTCGGTAAAGCTCGGTGATATAGATCGAGGGTCATGGATCAGCGAGGAGGGTATTCATAGAACGGTCTCACCACCGTCTCCCATGTAAGGTGGATCGGTGCTAAAACTGAAAATTCCCTCGCTAGTTTGTAGCCTGAACCTTTCTCTACAGAGCCTCGATATTGAAAATCTTTGAGTTTGACCCTGAAAAGACAATCTCACTTTTTTTTTTACTTTATTTCGTATGGTGGGGTGTAAATATTTTGTATATTGTATGCAACATCTTTAACAATTTTTTTTTTTTTTAATATAGAGGAGAGTTGTGTATTTTTAGTTTAATTTAACTGAAGCTATATTGATCAAGTATTCGGGATTTTAAGGTCGATTATCCGATTTGATTCGAAGCCGAATATTCGATATTTTCCAGCATTGGTAAACCCCTAATTTAAGTGGAAATGGAAAAGCGATGAATTTTATTATTATTTGCTACAAGATTTCGTTTGCTTAGAAACTGCAAAAATTCTGTTGATGCATAAAATTCAACATTAGCTTTTCCAACAAATTTGATGCATTAAGCTATTCTAAACTAGTTTCCACAAAATCTCTTGGAGACTTTTATTGCGATCGTCAGAAGCGTAGATAAATATCACACGCTCGTTACACTATACTTGCGGCGTAATTTATTATTACAAAGGTTTACAAGGCAGACTATGCTGCATTCTTTGTATGCTTTCCGGAATCGGGAAGTGCTTCCCGAGACTCCTATATGCGCAAGCAAGATTTACGTATTCTTGACGATGGCGACCTGAGCGAACCACGGAAAATTCATCTCGTTTTCCTCTCGACATTTCCGCGTCCGTCAGTAAGTCGAGGCTAAGACCTCGCGAGGCGTGCCGTAAATCTCTTCACAGTTGGAAATAAATTTTAAAAATGTGTAGGGTAAACCCGGCGGGTAATTTTAATGACGGGATATTTGTGGTAGAAGGTAATTTACTTATGGAATATACAACAGTACTTTTTTTCTATCTCCTATCACCTATGTTACCTGAAATAGTATATTACGATACGGGAGGGATCAAACTT
The DNA here is from genome assembly GCA_964016905.1 of Perithous albicinctus. Taxonomy (NCBI): domain Eukaryota; kingdom Metazoa; phylum Arthropoda; class Insecta; order Hymenoptera; family Ichneumonidae; genus Perithous; species Perithous albicinctus. The sequence goes on from OZ024701.1 coordinate 11,059,353, forward strand.
TTCCTATCGATACGCGATCAAAAAGTTTCTCCCACGAGTTTTGTATACAACTTTATTTCACGAGTGCGAGAAGTGCGGCTTCTCGCATGCTAAGCGAAGCGAAGCGTTCTAGAAGTGTGACTTCTCGCACGCTAAGCGAAGCGTGCTAGAAGTCGCACTTTTCGCATGCTAAGCAAAGCGAAGCGTGCTAGAAGTGCGACTTCTCGTATGCTGAGATAAGTGAAGCGTGCGAGAAGTAGGCACTTTTCGCACCACATGGCATAAGAATGATTTTATAAGCGATTAATTCTCATGTTTACGAAACGGATCACAGAAACCTTCAAAGAAGCGCACGATCCATGGTGGAATGCAAGTAAAATAAGAAAAAGAAAATAGCATGTGAATATGAGAGATATGGGAAGGGACTATAAGAATGAGACGCGTTCCTGTGCATCCGGGCCCGCAGGCACACGTTAAGCCAATCGATCCTTTTCTCGCGGCGGCATCGTTCCATATTTATTTATATTTATTTCTTGCTCCCTCATCTCATCCCTGACCAAAGTCTCCAAAGATGAAACTGGTTCCCCCGGTGCAGTCACCTGATCCTTTCCGAGAATCTTCTTCGCCAGCGAGTTCCCTCGGTTGCTCCCTTATATTTCCCATTCTTCTCGTCTCTTCTCTCTTCCTTCTTCTCTCGTAGCTCATATATACTCTCGGGTCTATCCTTTCCTAACGTTCCCGGAGGGCTCCGCGGGTGCCTGTGAGCCAAACCATCGGGCATCAGGGTCGCTCACGCCGCCGCCGCCGCCGCCGCCGCCGCCGCGCGATCGAGAAACGATCTGCTGCGAGCGTTCCGAAGTTCTTCTTGGTAAGATGCCTTTGTTCCTTCTTTAAGCTTCTCGCTTTTCGCTCCGGTCGTTTATCTCTAGCAAACTGAGTACAATACTCGCTTTATTTCTGCAGCGCGAAATACCACGATAGACGATATTTCTGCAACAATTCACCTTTCACTGTCAAGGCGAAAGTGCACACGCACTTTATGAATTCTTCATGGTATCATTTATCTTCGCTTCCTTGTAAAGGATGCTTTCGTTTCGAGATTTTTATATCAGTACACGTATTCGTAATATGCCAAAGTATCAAAAATATTTGTGTCCCTAGACTCAACGAACTTCTATAACACGAGAATGCCTTTAATTATTGAACTAATGTAAATGGGAAAAAGTCGTCGAGAAAGGTCACCTGGAAAAATAGTCACCGGAAAGAAAGGTCACCTGGAAAAATAGTCACCGGAAAGAAATGTCACCTGAAAAAGTAGTCGCAGGAAAAAGGGTGACCTAGCCAAAAAAAATGACAGAAAAAAATATATATGATTGAATAAAATGAAACCGGTGGAATTCTGGCCGCGTTCTCTTTGAGCCGCAGTCTTTCTTGCCAAAAGCCCGTCAAGCTGCTCTAAAAAAATAAATCAAAGGCGTTTCTTTACTTTGTTTATTTATTTCTTTATCATACGAACTCGAGGAGTTTCGTTGTGTCTCGTATTCGTGTCACCCGCCACAAGGGTCGTTTTCCCTCTCGTCGCTAGACTCGTTTCTTTGCTCTCTTCTCTTGCCTGACGACACGCAACGAAGCAGCAGCAGCAACAACCGCAGACTTGGCTGCTGCGCACTAGCAGTCGTAGTGTCGAGGTTCCAGCGTCCGCGCGAGTCTCTAGAGGTTGTTGGCTGCGTCTCGTGGAATGCAGACGGCAGGGGCCAGGGACTCGCAAAAAGAATCCTCTCCGCACACTATACACTCATATCTCCATGCACATGGTCCGCTTTAGTCTGTTATTCGTTGTTGTTTTTTTCGCCCCTTTTTCTTCCCTTTACTTCCGTTTTAGAATAAATTTTTTATTTCTCCTTCTTGCCACTCGTTCGCAGCGTGCACACTTCGTCTTTCCTCTTACTCACCACTTCGTCTTTGTATTATGCGAGAATAGGATTTTGCCGCTCGGAGATCCTCTCTTCTTATCTGATGCAACATCTCTTCTGCAAATTATCTTGGATGTTGTCTGGCGTGCTTAAGCACTCCGCTTTTGGGAAATATGGAGAATATTGAAGAAGCAGTGTCTAAGATTCTTCTTTGCATCAGGGCATAAATGAAAAGCATCACTCGTTATCCATGAATCCTCAAAAAAAGAAAGAAAGTCACCGAGAAAAAGGTGACAAGAAGGTCACCGAGGGAAAGGTGACAAGAAGAAAGTCACCGAGAGAAAGGTGAAAAGGAAAAAGTCACCGAGATTAAGGTGACAAGAAGAAAGTCACCGAGAGAAAGGTGACAAGAAGTAAGGCACCGAGAGAAACATGAGAAGAAGAAACTCACCGAGAGAAACATGACAAGAAGAAAGTCACCGAGCGAAACATGACAAGAAGAAAGTCACCGAGAGAAAGGTGACAAGACGAAAGTCACCGAGAGAAAGGTGGCAGGAAAATTGCCGGGGCGGGGATGCAGGAAAAATCACCGGGAAAAAGGTTACCAAATAAAGCCATATACTGACTCACATGATCCATCCGAATCTGTTCTTCGCTTTTCCTTCATTTTTTTCTCCTTTGCTTCCATTTTAGAAATATTCTTTTTATTGTTCCTTCCTGCCACTCGTTCGCAGCGTGCACACTTTGTCTTTACCACTTTACGCGGCGCATACGTCTTTATATTATGCGAGAATAGGATTTCGCTGCTTGGAGTGTCTCTCTTCTTATCTGACGCAACATTTCTTCTGCAAATTGTCTTTGACGTTGTCTCCCGCGCTTAGCCACTTCGCTCGAGACTCTCTGTGCAATCATCGTCTCTGCGATATATTCAATGTGTGACGGAGATTTTACGTTTCACATTCGCAGTTGTGTTTATTATCAGTATTAATTCTCTATTTATCCACGAGATAGCGATTGACAAAGAATCGACAGAGAATCAAAGACTTTGATATTGTCTGTCGCAATTTAAATCCCTTGCGAATTATAAACACTTCTTAATTAATTGTGTAGACGGAAAAACGACGACAAAAAGCGAGCTCGTCGAATTGTCATGCTTGTAATATAGCACAGAATACGATTTGATGTCGAATATTTGCCAGACGAAGTTTGGACCTTGATCGAGTCCCGAGAGTTCTCCTCGCGTTTCAGTTCGTTGGAAATTTGAGGTTTCGCGTTCATGCATTATCTATAAAGCACGTGTTTAAGCAACAAAAGCCGTTTGTGTACGAATCACAATGAGCCGGCTAACCGGCAAGTTCCTCTCATCAATAATCAGCGAGGAGAAGGGAAACGCTAATATACTCATTGAATCATCATGCGGCCAACAAGACAGACGGATTAATGAGTTCAGCGAATTTCAATATACTCTTCAGGAATTAACATCTTGGCATACAGACGCAAAGCTCACAGCTCCATCCAGTCTTTCTTAAATATGGACAGTTTACTCAATTACTTGCGTAGTTGTAAATTAGTTCTTACGCGTATTTTATTATCTAAGGACACATGACATTCTCCAGATTTTTCTTCGTATTTCAATGTTATGTAAGCATGTATGCACAGTTTATAGTACAACGTGAAATAGTTTTTGTTGGAAAATTATGTGATAGAAATTACGATGTTTCTAACACGAGACAAATATTAGTAATCGTTAAGAATAAAGTCGAAGAAAAGTTTGACATTTTACGACGAGAAACGTGAGTTCAAAATTCAAAATTCAAAATTCAAAATTCAAAATTCAAAATTCAAAATTCAAAATTCAAAATTCAAAATTCAAAATTCAAAATTCAAAATTCAAAATTCAAAACACAAAATTCAAAACTCAAAATTCAAAATTCAAAATTCAAAGTTCAAAATTCTAAATTCTAAATTCTAAATTCTAAATTCTAAATTCTAAATTCTAAATTCAGAATTCAAAATTAAGGATTAATATAGTTGGGTGGGTTAAAGATAAAAGATATATTTTCAATTTCAAAACAACTATAATGTATCTGAATATTCACAAGAAAAATTTACAAAGACGTCAAATAATTGCGTCTTATATGTTTCAGACGTAAGTCCCAAAGCATTTGCATTACTTAATAAGGACATTAGCATTACAAGGTCCACTCCCTATTATTGTCCTCTGAAATTGAATCGATCGTCCTTGCGAGCCTGGTCGAGTTATCCGATGGACTCGAATAAATCGATCGACCCTCTGCGTCAGCCTCCCAGGACTATCGTTGCAATTATGTTTTGCGTCGCCGATGATACGTCCTTCGATTTCCTATCAGCTCGTCTCAAATTCCGCTCTCTACTTTATTAAGTTTGCTTTTCAATGTCGAGGCTAAATTGCTGCAAGGACGTTGATATGAAATTCAGCTCATGTATACCGTCACGATTATTTACCTTCCAAAGCTTCATGGGGGAAAAAAAAAAGAGAAAAATCATTATATTTTCTTTCCTGTATATGCTGTTTCGTACACTCTTTGTATCGACGAGACACTGCGATGGTCGCAGCGTCAGAATTCATTTGGTCAAATCGGTTAAAGTCGTATAATATCCAGAGTTGAGTACGTACACATGTCATATACCACAATAGCCAGTTCGTATATGATATATACACCACGATTGTCACGATCTTATGTCGAGAGCACGCTGGCTCGAGCCGGTTTCGATTCGCTTCAAGATTGGACGAGATGCGCGATGCCCGATGATGATCGCGAATTGCGCTAACTGTCGACGTGATCGCTATTTCTTTTTATCTTTTTTTTTTTTTTTTTTTTTTTCTTTTTTTTTCTTGTCCCGGTTTGTACGAGACAATGAAGTATGCTGAGAATGAAGTATGTTTTATGATCTGCGTGTCTTAATGTTGGTGACATTCTGACGATTATCAATGTACAAGATGATCCTGTCTTTCTCACGCCTCTTTTCTCTTCGATAAAGCAGTTGTCACTGGTATCATCGAAATTATACTGATTCAGACGTCTCCTCGAGGCTTAGAATCACATATGAGGCATTTTTTATTAACCACTTTTGTCAACCCTGCCAATTTTTTTTTAACGATTCTGTATATGAGGCAGAACACGTCAAGTCGGACACCCCAATTTTTCATGTCGACAGAACGTCCTGAAATTTATTCAGGATGTTTGTCTGGTTGAAGAAAAAACGTAGGAATTTTTTCCGATTTTTTATTGGATATTTCAGCTATTAAAAGTTTCTGAAAATAGTCATTGTTCATTTTTTAACGCCAATACTACGGCTCGCACAAAAAAATCGTAAGAACATCAAATTTTGAATTTTCAGCGTACTTTCCAACAACATTTTTTGTAAAATTCTCCGATTTTATTTTATGCTATTTTTCAATTAAATAAAGTTGCCACTTTTTTGTCCCTCGAAAAAAAGTTTGATTGCACTCGTATCGTAATACACTATTTTTTTTTAAATATTATGCTAATCCTTGTATAATGTAATTAATACAAAGAGTAATAGTTAACAAAAGTGTTTTTCAACTTTAGATAAATTAATAATAATTATGCTACTATAAAAGTTTGAACCTTATTACTTATGATGATCGTATACAAATATATATAATAATGAAGACGTTGCTTTGAATAAGTTCTTGTTGGGTCTTCTATGTAGATACTTTCCTGAAGTGACAAACATGTTTTTTTAGTTACTAATAAATAATGGCATGAGTTTGTATGCAGAATCGATTATGTTCGAAATTTTAGTATTTTAATTTTGATCAGTGAAAAATCACACAATTGTACAGTCGAAAAAATTGAGGTAGGCCTGACCAACTATCGATCGATTGTTTATGCGATTATTATTATAGTTAGTTTTTCTATTGCTACCGTCAATTAGTGACGTTAATAATGAAAAAACTAAATTTTTGTGTGAATCGATCATAAGTAATAATTCGTAATTCTGATGGACAACTTTAATAATTATATAATTTACATCAGAAACTTGAAACACACACACATAATAATCATTTATACTGAAATACCTATAAAAATTCCTGTAACTTTCCAAATTGCTTTTCCGTAAATCTCTAATTTGTTTGTGTACCTTTTTTTCACCGTGTAAAATGTGATAAATTAAGAGACAAATATTTCCCTCTCCCCAAAGGAATCTACGCTATATGAGAAACCAATCAAATTTCTTGACAGATAAAAATATTCCGGTTTTTGCTATCCCAATACGGGGCACTAATAACGATTGTAATTCTCATCCGGGATAAACGCGCCTCGAGGCATTCAAGATAAACAAGGTCTCGTGTTTATGTGTCGAACTGTTTGTCGGGGATCAACGAAAAGCGTGACGTTGGTCTTTTAAAAACCAGCTGTAGTATTCCACGTCTATCATACGTCTGTCGTGCGTCTCTCTCTCTCTCTCTCTCTCTCTCTCTCTCTCTCTCTCTCTCTCTCTCTCTCTCTCTCTCTTTGACTTTTAGCGAAGTAATGAGATAATAGCGTAAAGAGGTATAGTATACATATATACCCGAGTATGTATTTTCTACAGTGAATTCGTGAGAGTTTCATGAATATTCAGGGGCAACACCCGGTGCACATGACATTGGCTCTTGTGCATAAGTAACCTTATGCAATTGATCATCTAATTGCAACCAGATCGATAAATAACAAAAACAACAACAACAAAAACGACACTATAGAAAAAAGTTCTGAACTCGATTTATTTTTTTTTATAAAAATTCTACCCCCTCGAATTACCTGAATATATCGGACAATCAGAAATCTATGGAAAATGTAATGAAATCGATGGGAAGTTGAAGCAAATTTATGGGGAATTCGCAGGATCCTAAAGTAGATTCATTTTGAAAATTATATGGTCCTCCGTGCTGAAAAGTGCACTTTTCCAACGTCGTAATAGTATATTACGATACGAGTGCGATCAAACTTTTTCTGATGAGTGTTGCAATCACACGAGTTGAGAAAAAATTTCTCGCACGAGTTTTCTATACAACTTTATTTCACGAGTGCGAGAAGTAGGCACTTCTCGCACCGCGTGGCATAATAGTATATTACGATGCGAGTGCGATCAAACTTTTTCTGATGATTGTTGCAATCACACGAGTTGAGAAAAAATTTCTCGCACGAGTTTTCTATACAACTTTATTTCACGAGTGCGAGAAGTAGGTACTTCTCGCACCGCGTGGCATAGAAACTTTTTTTTAACTTGTAGATCTCGTATTCGGCTCCTACTTGAAACCCATATTCGCTAAAAAAAAAAAGCTTTTTTTCTCCCTATTGTTGAAATGTAACATTTCATGGTTTCCATATGATTTCAGTTGCTAAAAGTTTCGAAGCATTATGCAATATGAGTGTATCTGAGAGATTTGAGCTAATCGTTAAATTCACACTTACTCATCCGAGGCGTTTGTTATATACTTGCCTCGCTGTGCATCACTTTAACGCACACATTTATTGTAATTTTACTGTAACCTCGTGCGACACTGCTGAACTAATTAGTCTGAGCGTCACGAGACCCGTGAAGCTGCCCCGCGACTTTTCTCACGTGACACACACTCTCTTGCCACTGCTGCTGCGTCTTATCAACGTTGGCCCACGCGCAAATACGTGCAAATATGTAAATGAGGATAACGCGTCCGCAAACTTGTGAATATGACTCTGTCGTCTTCACGGGCGTGAAAATCTCGCGCTCCTATCACGTGGTTGATCTTTCTTCGTATCTCATAAGAAACTTTAGCGAACTAGAAGGAAGTGCAGACGACAAAAGCATCAATTTTTTTCCTGTAAGGAAAATGTGTTTTTTTATTATTTTTTATTTATTTAAAATTTCTTCTTTATTTTACTTTTAGCCTTAAATTACAAATGCCCATTCGAATTTTTTAATTGAGGCAAAAAAATTAATAAAAAAAAGTATCTGCAAAAAAGATGTAAAAAAAATGAAAAGTGTTTTTTTTTCTCGAGCATATAGAACAGTGTAAAAAATTATGATGCGAATTGGAAGGGGTCAGGGTTGAACGCTTACTGTGTTGGCCAAGAATATATCTCGTATACTTTAATAGGAATTAAATGACCAACAAACGGCCATTAGCATTCTAGACTTTATAAAAACAAAGGTAGTCGACATTTTGACTTCTATTAATATGTAAATTAATCCCAGAATAGACCAGAACACCATAATATACGAAACAAAAGAATAGTGGCTCATAAGAGAAGCTCGAGAACTTTTAATTAAGTGATTATGTAAGTCAAATCTAAACTCTGACATTGGGATTGAATTTAAACAAATTTTTATAAAATTCATTCGAGCAACTGAATTTATTTTCGACAGCTGAATACATTTTTTGTCCCTATTTTGTTTATATAAAAATAACATTTATTTGAATACCTTTTTATCGATCGATTGGAAATGAAGCAAGCCAAAGCTAATATTTTTGAAAAATTAAAAGCATTGTTTATTCAATGAAATAAAAATATTAAGAAACGCGACAGTGCCTCGATGCCAAGAAACATAAATATAATAAAAGTCTATATAAGAAAATATATAACGCATTCCATATTAGTTCAGCCATACAATATTAGTTAAAAAGTAATTTCCAAAAATCACGTTCATTCGTGAGTGAAATAAAAATATATTATTACGATAACGACGACCGAAACTTGTGCACAAATTACACGGTAAACTATTTATATTTTGTAGAGATAAATCTCGATTTTCGCCAGTGATTTATTAAGTCCTCATTAATCGACTACGAATTTTTATCTAAGATTTTCGCAGGCTAATTAATGTCTGATTTCATCACAAAAAAAAAAAACGAAAAAATAAACATTGGAGCATTGGGTGGAAAACGTTATTTGGCGCCGTGCCATGCGATGAATCGAGTGAGCTCTCGTGAATTCAGATTTTCCGAAATAAGATACGTAAGACTCGGCACACGTGTCATTAGCTCCACCTGACTCCGAGGTTTTTTATAATACTAGTTTCCTGAATAATGATGAATATGGCATTGAAATCTAAATCTGTAAAGATGAGTTCTGTCAAAGATTCACGAACTCATGTCTCGCTATTGTTCCTCAAGAATTTCAGGAGAATTTGGATTGTGTCGGAGGCTTCGCCCCCCGCCCCGCCGAACTAGACGCGGGGCTTCGCCCCTGGATCGCGACGGGGGCTTCGCCCCTGAACCCGGACGGGGGCTTCACCCCTCGACACTGACTGGGGGCTTCGCCCCCGCGCCCCCTCCCCTCCGTATTCGTCGCTGCTTTTCATTCCTTCACATAAAAAAATTGAAATAGAGAGAGATAGACATGCTGACTATTATTTTCGAGGATATACTGATATGTCAACTTCAGTACAATACTTTCACCCTCCCCCCTCATGTTCAGGATTATCCGTGAACTTTTCCGATCCTACAATTCCGGTTAATCGGCGCTCTGCTGCCGGTAAAGAATGTACGAATTCCCTCACGTACTTTGATACACGTAGTTGCGAAATTGTCGAAAGGCAAAGACGCAGTAAGTCCGTAAATTTTTGTTTACGGCGACGAAGAGTTTTGCGCTGTGGGCGAAAAATCGAGAATCAGGTCAAGGAGGGTATTATTCGTCATTGTATCATTTCCTTCTGTACCATTGCATTGTTATTGAACGATGTTTACACCGATTATCGCTGATTCGAAAAGCTTTGACCCTGTCGAATTTGCGAAGGTATATCATTCAAATAATTGGTGGATCTCTTATCCGAGGAAATAATAATAACGAAAGAGAAAGTGACAAATGAAAAATGACAAAAAAAAAGAGGTCAATGCCAAGAAGAATGAGAAAAATATTTCTCCATAACGGACGATTTAATTTTTAATTTTATTGCAATCGTGTTTCCAGGAACTTGTATCAGAACTGGCTGTATCGGATAGCAATCGAGGCTCCGATGAACCGCACGACGTTCAATGAACCATGCAGGTATTTAATTGCCTGCAATAAAACTTGTATACTTCATATACGAACGTTAGGGTTTACAATTAATTTACAACGCATGTCACTCGCGTACTCTTTATTGATAAGTAGCGGCTATTATCGCTTCGGATATTTTCAGACGTTGCTGCTGCTGGCCTGAAAGCAACCGACACGTTTCTATGCCGACAACTGTATTTACCAGAATCGCGTAAAATATTCATGTTGTACTTTGAATAGCATGGCACGGAAGTCGCGAATGTGATGCTGCGGGAATTCCCAAACTTGTCCAGACTAACGCGTAATAATACTTTCTCGTTCGTTGGAACTATAACTTTGTTTTATGCGATGACTGTTCTTGCATGTAGGCTGTTTGCTCTCAAATCATCAATTCGCAGTTATTGCAGGGAGGAATAAAACTTGGTTATGTCAACGAAATGGTTAGTTGTCGCTTGACCAAGTTATTATTGACAAACTAAGTTATTGATTAATCATCCAAGTTATTAGTTGACCAGTCATGTTATCGATTAACCAACCAAGTTGTTGATTGAGCAACCAAATTATTATTTGACCAACCAAGTTATTACTTGATCAACCAAATTATTATTTGACCAACCAAATTATTAGTTGACCAACCAAGTTATTACTTGATCAACCGAATTATTATTTGACCAACTAAGTAATTAATTAACCAACCAAGTTATTATTTGACCAACTAGGTAATTAATTAACCAACCAAGTTATTATTTGACCAACCAAGTTCTTAATTAACCAACCAAGTAATTATTTAACCAACCAAGTTATTATTTGACCAACCAAGTTGTTAATTGACCAACGAAGTAATTATTTGACCAACCAAGTTATTACTTGATCAATCAAATTATTATTTGGCCAACTAAGTAATTAATTAACCAACCAAGTTATTAATTGACCAACCAACTAATTATTTGACCAACCAAGTAATTATTTGACCAACCAAGTTATTACTTGATCAACCAAATTATTATTTGACCAACTAAGTAATTTATTAACCAACCAAGTTATTAATTGACCAACCAAGTTATTGATTGAGCAACCAAATTATTATTTGACCACCCAAATTATTAGTTGACCAACCAAGTTATTGTTTGATTAACCAAATTATTATTTGACCAACTAAGTAATTAATTAACCAACCATGTTATTATTTGACCAACCAAGTTATTATTTGACCAACCAAGTTATTATTTGACCAACCAAGTTCTTAATTGATCCATCAAGTAATTATTTGACCAACCAATTTATTACTTGATCAACCAAATTATTATTTAATCAACTACGTAATTAATTAACCAACCAAGTTCTTGATTAACCAACCAATCTAGTGTTTCACCAACCAAGTCATTATTTGACCAACCAAGTCATTATTTGACCAACCAAGTCATTATTTGACCAACCAAGTCATTATTTGACCAACCAAGTTTTTAGTTGACCAACCAAGTTTTTATTTGACTAACCAATTTATTAATTGACCAACCAAGTTATTATTTGACCAACCAAGTCATTATTTGACCAACCAAGTCATTATTTGAGCAACCAAGTCATTATTTGAGCAACCAAGTCATTATTTGAGCAACCAAGTTTTTGATTAACCAACCAAGTTTTCAGTTGACCAACCAAGTTATTATTTGACTAACCAATTTATTAATTGACCAACCAAGTTATTATTTAACCAACTAAGTTATTATTTGACCAACTAAGTTATTATTTGACCAACCAAGTTATTATTTCACCAACCATGTAATTATTTGACCAACCAAGTAATCAATTGACTTCAAACAAACTGCATATCACCACGGAATTCAGCATGGAATAACCCTTACATAACCCAAATACAAAACCTGCGTTACTCTCCGTAACTGAATGTAATGACTAATTGCCATTTTAGCCATCAAGTCCCGAGTTGACAAAAACACTTGCACGAGGATATATTTTGTGTAGGCAACGACACGCGCAACACGCCCCAACATTCAAAGAATTACGCTCTATGTAAGCCACAGAAAAACGGAGACCCCCACTGCGGGGGTGGTAAATACGTCAACACGTGGAGAGAAGACGTATCCCCGATGTTATTACACTAAACACAGTCGGGCGTGTATCATATTTTATATACGTGTATTCATAACCAGACGCACGTGCGTACTCTGAGCAATTTGAGCTACCCACGTGCATTAGCTGATTTACATTCAAGTACATCAAAGTCCAAAGCACCGTCCTGGAATCCCAGATAACAATATATCAGTCTTTAAAGAAAAAAATGGTAGACTATATTGATTTTTTAAATGTTTAATTTCTGTAAATTTCAATTCGTTCCATTCATTATTTTAAAACATGATTTTTTTTAAAGGACAATTCATTTTTTTTTCTTTTTTTTTTTTTAAATTAATTCTCGTAGCAGAAGTGAGATCTTTGAATATCCTTTTATTTCACCTAAATTCCTTGCCTCAAATGAAGGAAGCGACAAAATACTACGACACTTAAGATTCTTTATGATTTTTGGAGGCTTAAGTGAGAAAAAAAAATACGCGGAAAAAGAGGGACGAATGGATTTTGCTTCCTTTCAGAAGTATATTATAAATGTCACCGATCTGATGACCCCGAAAACTAAATCGCTATTCCACGAAGTCGTGTTTGAGAAAAAGTTTCATTCCAATGTTACGTCGTAGTTGCAAGAATATTTACCAATCACTAACTGCTGAGCTCCACTTTGTGTTCCGTATTCTCAAGATATCGAAGGTGAGCTCTCGATCGCTCAGTTTAATTTTTTTTTTTAATTTCAATGACGACTTGTGGGAAAAAAATGAAAAATAAAACTCGTGGTAAAAAAAAATTTCCATATTGCGAGAGTGAAACGCTGAAAATTCGCCCAGTATTTTAAAAAAAATTGGAAAAAGTCATTTCAATTACAAGGAAAATTAGAAAAAACATTTTTTCTTAAAATTAAAAAAAAAAAAAAATAGAAATTATTCTCGGCTCAAACTGGAACTATGATGGAAATATTTGTTTTTAGTCCTAGATTTTATAGAAAAAGTTTCCGAAATTTAAACCTGCTGGAAATTCATTTTTACTCAAAAGTTATGAAAAAAAAAAAAAATTTTATATTTTAAAATATAAAATAAGTGATAAATATCTGAAAAAAAATAACCACTTTTTTTGGAGCCAACAAAAAGTTCGTCAACTGCTCGAATGAACTTGACGAATTTGAACGAAATTCTTATCGGAATTCTCGAAGACTAAACATGTTGTTTGCAAAAAGAATTTTATTCATATTTCTTAATTTTCGGGTTACAGGACCCCCCCTCGAGAGTCAACGAAATAACATATATATTATTTCGTCACTGCGTAAACAAGATTGTATGTTTACAATTTCCACTGATTTGCCCTGACGTTTACATGTGCCTAACAGTGAGCAAGCCATATTCCCGTGATTTACGATGGCAAAACGTGTGTATTAGCGATTTTGACAGCGTTCGCGAACCTCAAACGCCTAAATGTGTACACCTGACGTGTTATCACAAGGAAAGGAAAATCCGCCGACACTTGGCTGCTTCTTATCACATTAAATTGGTGCGGATAGAGACGTCGCGTAAGTGCTCGCTGTGCTTGGCACACGGACTTTAACAATGTGCTTATCATCGCTGCCGAAAAAGACACGTGTTGTCAAAAACGCTGAGAACGAGTTCGAAATTATAGCTGATTGATAGAAATTTCATAAACTCTTGGGCGGGATATTATAATCATACAATTCCAAAATCAAAAGATTTATTTTATTCAAATTTGTGTACTTTGAGACAAATAAATAATAATAGTAATAATATGAAAACGTTATTTTTTTAGTACAAGAAGATTGACCATTCTTGTCACGTCAAGTCGGCCACCCCAATTTTTAATGTCAACAAAACGTCCTCAAATTTATTCAGGATATTGGTCTGGTTGAAGAAGAAAAGTAGAAATTTTTTCAGATTTTTTTATTGCACATTCCAGGTATTAGAAATTTTTGAAAATAATCATTGTTTATTTTTTAACGCCAATACTACGATTCGCACAAAAAAATCGTAGAAACATAAAATTTTGGATTTTCAGCATACTTTCCAGCAACATTTTTTCTAAATTTCTCCGATTTTATTTTATGCCATTTTTCAATTAAATAAAGTTGCCACTTTTTTCCCTCGGAAACGGCATTTCCGATTTAGCTGAAATGTTCACATTTTGTTCTTTGAAATATCTAGAATTACAGTTTTTAATTATTATTATTATTATTATTATTATTTTGTATAACGTTGATTTTTTTCAGATTTTTCTCTTTTATCAAATTATTGAAATTCTAATATAATAAAACGTTTTTAATTGAAAAAATGCGTGTAATGCATTTTTGAGTAAATAATGGGTAACTGAAAGCGAATTAGTGCAAAAGTGCGCCTCCCGCCATTCGACTCTGCCGTATACACGTGATATTGCCAGTCTCTTATCATTGACGTACTTCGACGTCGACCAGAGGCGGACGTTGGTTATTATCTCTTCTGTATTTCGTATTTAAAAAAAAAAAAAACGCTCTTGGACTCGCAGAAATTCTTATTTGGACTTTCCGTTATACGGGGGTCTACGATATTAATATCGCAATGGTAACACCGCGTGAATCGACATTCGTCAACAATCACGCAATTTTATGGGGAAATAGCGTATTATGGTTATCCCAAATACAACGCCAGAATAATATTTATTGTTTATCCCTTAAGACGGAAAAAAAAGAAGTGTATTTTTGAGATAAAACGAAACGACGATAATCCGAATTCGGAGAATTTCGTGTCAGGGTATGCAGAGGATATTCCCAGGACTCTGAACCAGGAAGCCCATCCGGCTGAAGCGTGTGTTTGACGAGAAACGAACTTATGCGTGAGAAATAAACCGCAGCGTATCTCTACTAAAGATTATCTCAACGACTCCGAACCTCTTCTCTGTCGGCTTCTTGGATTGTCTATAATCGCAGTGCGAGAAGTAGGCACTTCTCGCACCGCGTGGCATAATAGTTTATTACGGTACGAGTGCGATGAAACCTTTTCTGAAGAGTGTTGCAATCACACAAGTTGACGAAAACGTTTCTTGCACGAGTTTGGTACACAACTTTATGCCACGCAGTGCGAGAAATGCTCACTTCTCGCACTCTTCGCTTAGCGTGCGAGAAGTAGGCACTTCTCGCACCAATGCAATAAAGTTGTATACGAAACTCGTGTTACAATCACACGAGTTGAGAAAAAGAGTTTCTCGCACTCGTATCGTAATATACTATTATTTTACGAGTGCGAGAAGTAGTCACTTCTCGCACCGCGTGGCATAATAATAGATAGTGTCATAACTGAAGAGTGTTGCAATCACGCGAGTTGCGAAAAACTTTTTCGCACGAGTTTCGTACACAACTTTACAGCACTAGTGCGAGAAGTCTCGACTTCTCGCACTAGTGCTGTAAAACAACAAAACGACAGAAAAATTAAAAGCTACGCAATTTTCAATGTAGTATTAACTGTGATTTCCTTGGAAATTTCTGGATTCCAAAGAACATCACTAACCAACACCAGTGCTCAACAATTACTAGACAACCTTACACTTGCATGCAGTGAGTATGCAGAACTGCTGAGCACCACTGAATTTTCTTGGGGGTAGATAGATATATGCTTAGTTTTAGCTCGTGCTCAGTCACGCATTGTATCCGGAAACGTGGGACGTCCCGACAGCCCAAAGAATTTTATGAATACTACGAGTGCCAACGCCATACGCAGCAGCCTCCACCAAAAACCCATTATCATCGGTCTCTCTTTGAGTCTAGACATCATCAACACAAAAAAAAAGAATAAAAAAATAAAAAAAACAATTCTCGATTACTAATACGACCCACAATTGATCCCAAACATATCTCTCTGAATCACAAGATCCAAGAAATCCTCGAAAACAAATGATGACCACGTCTTCTAAAGAAAAATAAAAACATTCTAAAGGCTAGGTCGTCGAGAGATTAAACCCAGAGTCTTGCTTGGGAACCCCTGGATTTCATGGAACGTAACAACCTGGCAGTACGCATTAATTTCCATTCGTCGTGAAACGTTAATCCGAGTATATTCCCATCGTTGCCTTAACTCTTTTCTTATCGCTACGGAACACACTGTAGCCCACGTAACAATATAACGATAACATCGATAATAATAATAATAATACCAATCGTACGTAAGGAACCCGTTTTCGATTCATCGAAGCATCATTCATGAAAAATTCTTCACATTCCCAACAAACTGTAATCCAAACTCTTTTTTTTTTTTGTTTCGTGAATCTCGACGATACAAAATGGAGGGGAAATAAAAGCCAAAAGACAAAAAGGAAAATTGCTAGAAGTGTCATAGAGTGACGCTGAATGCGGAGAGCCACTGGATTCGTAGGTCTGCTGTAGGTAGCAGCCTGTCCAGTCTTTCCGTGTCGAACGCCACTGTTCCTTCAACACTCGTGAGAAATAGCTGGCTCTGTGTGTCAGTGTGTGTGTGTGTGTGTGTGCGTGTGTGTGTGTGTATGTGCGTTCAACGTGAATTACAGTCAACTCTCCGTAAGATAGCACATCCGTTTGGTCGTTTTATCAGGGAATGGTTCATCATAAGTGGAAACTGCGAGCCACATTTTTTGGTGATGTCGAAAATATAATGTTCAACGTACTTTATTAGAAAGGTTTGGATAAGGAGATCAAAAAATGTTCCTTCCTTCTGTAGTGAAACTTTTTTTTGTGCGTTAAATCATACGAATATTAAATTGTAAAATGTATTAATTCCATCGATAAGTTAAAATCGAAAACGAATGTGCCAAAAAGTGTGTAAAAAAAGTTTTCAAAAAAATGTGTGAACATTTTACGACTTACGGTTTTTGAGGTCGCTGAATTTGAATCTGAAATGGCATTTTGAAAATTCAATATGGCGGACTAAAAATCGAGACAATATTTTCACATTTTCATATTCAAAATGTTGTATAACGGATTTGAATATAAATGCAATATAAAATCGTAAACTATTTTCTAAGTACTGAATTTTTTTTTTTCAAATTTTGAATTTGGCACGCCATGTTGGATCGGACATTTTGAATTTTGAAAATATGTTACGTTAGGATTCATCGACCTCAGAAACCTGTTTATTATTGTATTATGCCGTTCATTTTATTAACGTGTTAAAGATTTTTCTAAATTATGGTCGGCCATGTTGGATCCGCCATTTTGAATATGAAAGATCTGATATTCCATATTCAATTTTTTTCTTTTCATACATTTCAAACTAGCATTTTCAAATATCAATTAACATTTTCACGTTCAAAATGTCGTATAACGAATTTTATTATAAATACAATATAAAATCGTAAACAATAGGCCAAGTGCGGATTTTTTTTTCAAATTTGCATTTTGGCACGCCATGTTGGATCGGACATTTTTAATTTTTGAAAGTCACATTACGATTCATCGATTTCAGAAACCTGTTTATTATTATACTATACCGTTCATTTTATTCACGAAAAGATTTTCCTAATTTCTGGTCGGCCATATTGGATCCGCCATTTTTTTTCCTACATTTTATACAGCGTTCAAATTAACATTTTCATGTTCAAAATTTCGTAAAACGGATTATAATTTACGTACAACATAAAATCGTAAACAATCGGCTAAGTACAGAATTTTTTTTTTTTTTTCAAAATTCTAATTTGGCACGCCATATTGGATCGGCCATTAAAATTTTTTGAAAATATATCATATTACATTTCAGCAACCTCAGAAACCTCATGTTATCAATCATTATACTTAATTCTTCATTTTATTTATGCGCAAAAATTATTCGAGATTCTGGTCGGCCATATTGGATCCGCCATTTTGAATATGAAAGATCCGATACTCGATATTCAATTTTTTTTTTCTTTTCATAAATTCCAAAAGCAAATTAGCGCAATTTAAAAAAAAAATGGAACAATGCATCGATTGTTACCGATATTTTGGTGAATAAATCGATTCTGGTACATCGATCACATAATAATAAATCGATTATTTAAACAGAGGAGGGGGGGGGGGGCGAAATATATCGAGAATCGAAGGTAAAGCGCAAAATAACGAATAGTTACTTACAGGAGGTTTGACTGTACACGTCCAACGTGGATAATACAGCTTCGGGAAAGGAGTGCGGAGGGGTGAAGGGGGGAAAATGGCGGCGTCTGTCTCCCCTAGTTTGCTTGGCTTACCGCTTCTGCGAGCGCCGTCGCCGTCGCTCATTTTCCCCTCACCCGACCCCGCCCACACCGCGTCTATAAAAGCCACCGCTGAGAGCGCCTCCGGTTCAGTGAGGCTTCGATCTCGTTAGCGGCAGAAACGCTACTAACTCTCTGAATTCAACAAAAAAAAAAAAAAACAATCTTTTGGTGAAAAAAAATCATCGAAAAAGTCAAAACAAACTGTTTCATCAATTTTTTTTCACGTGAATTATAAAGAACATTCGACGAATCAAAAAGATTCGAGAATCATTCTCTTACATCTACTGCTGATAACTTTTGCTACAAGTGTTTAACGCGTGGGATTGTCGCGACTGCAAACATCGTTTTGTCGTCGTCGTCGTCGTCATCAGCAGTGTTCAGCTGTAAATTGTGTCTCCTCTCACAACGTTCCTAATAAGTAAGTCTCATTAAGCTCGAAACAACCGAACCAAAAAATTCATTTTTTGTTTCTACATTGAATCCTAATGTTCGAATGATTCCGAAACGAGTGAGGTTAAAAATTACGAAAAAAGCGAAATACTTTTTTTTTTTAAGTATCTAAATTTCGTTCGCTCTTAACTCTTAAACTTTCCGTCCGGAAAGTCACGTAATTCGAGAAGAAACGAAAAGAAAAGAAATCGTCGGAAGAGCATCAAAAAGGCAGAGAGACATAACAGCAACCAGAAGAGAGCTTTCACCGCGAAGCATTTTTGTCCCACAGCCGGCAGCAAGTGGCACTCACAGTGTAAACAATAATGAAGTTCGACAATTGGACGCTTCAGTTTTATCGTTGATATTCCGCGGACTGATATCTGCATGTAGATTATAGTTGGATTTAATTGCGGGACATATTCTGCATTAGAGCGATTGAATCATAAAGTGCGCACGACTCTGAGTGTGTTTGTGTGTGTGTGTGTGTGTGTGGATATGGATATGCGTGAGTTTGCGTGGGGGGATTAATCGATAGTGAGTGTCGGTCTCAGTCCCTCAGGCACAACATTGCGACATGCGGTGTACAGAAAAATGGGTACATTCGCTTATTTCAAACACACTCTCAACATTTATTTTTTCTTTTTGCTACAAGTTTTCCAGGAAGGCTTCTCTTTTTACATGAATTATTCAATATAATTTGTAAATGGGATGCAAAACTACAGTAATTTATACCATCTCGAAAATTAGGAAGTATGATACAAAAATTTACAAATTTACTTCACTTGCATACTAAATTTCAATACGCCAGCCAATAATTTTGTATATTCTGCCCCTAGGGCGGAAAGTTGAACATTCCTGGCGAGTGTGTGTCAACACACGAGGTGGAATGTCAACTCCGACCGCGGTGCAAATACGTGTATTTTCACCTGCACGTAAAGTTCGTACTCTGTTCGGGGCGAAAGTAAGTAATTTACTCCCTAGGGAGTAAATTACTTACTTTCGCCCCTCTCACCGGGGAACAAAGTGCAAACTTTACGTGCAGATGTGTGAAAAAATACATTTATGGTAATTAAAAACAGCAAACATCTAATCTGCACTATTTATTAACTATATATATATTAATTTTACATAAAATCCTTTAAGACACAATTTTTTGCAACAAAATCAAAAAATGATAATATAAATGTAACAATCAAAATTTAAGCTACTTCACCGTTACTCACTATATTTGTTTATATTTTTTTTCTATAAAATTGCCAAAAAAAAAGGTTTGCAAAACTTTACGAATGTTTAATCCTAAATGCAGGTTGTAGGTCATAGAGACGAAATATTGCGTATTTAGAAGCTAGCGGAAAAGTGTCCATCTCTTAGCTTATGGCTCGAGGGCAGGACTCACGAAGATCGTGTGTTGTGCGTCCTCTCTCTCTCTCTCTCAGGCTTCGGTCGAGAGACGCCCTCGGTGTAAGAGAATCAATACTTCTCTCTCTCGCTCTCGTTTTGGTTTTACCAAAAAGACGCGGTGCGAACGTGAGAGAGTCGTTCCAGTATTCGGTACATTGCAGCCGCCGAACCTTCGGGTGGGGTCGGGATATACTCACTACAGTAGAACCTCGATTTTTTTTCCCTACCGATCCGCAGAAAATGTAGAACAAAGGAAAACAGCACGTGGAGAATTTTTCCGTGAATTCTTGGCACTGTTTTTTTTTCTCTTTTATATAACTTACAGTGATGTATACAAAACTTTTTTTTTACTCTTCCAAACACGTTTTGTCAGGTCTGAAATTTTTTTTGTAGACTGTAAATACCAATGTAGGATATATAAAATGAATAGCAAACTGAAAAGTGCAGAAATGAATGAAAAAAAATATGTGGCTGATGGAGAGTGCCTCAGAAACTCAGATTACGGTTCAGATAATCGAGGTTCTACTGTATGTATATGACTGGCGTTGCGCTGTCGGCTCTTGGCTCTTCTCCTCTCTTTCTCTCTTGCTCTTTCAGTCGCTCGCAGCTCCCACACCCGATAGATGGTGGTATTTTGCTAGCGTGGCCCGCAGCTGGTCGATAGAAATGTCCTTTCGGAGGTCCTTGCATGCCTGCTGCTGCTGCTGCTGCTGCTGCTACGCGTTCAACGCTCGGCCTGTTGTGACCCGCGCGCGTTGGTGCATCCAAAGTGTGATGTATAGGAAAGGCGTATACACCTGGTTTCACCCAAAATTCATTTGAACATTTTTCGAGAATCAGGAGCGACAGATGTGCTATAAATTATGGCGGGAAAATTTAAGATTTTTATATTTACTCTAATAGCCTCAAATTTAAACACGTCTTAAGACGCATTTGTGGAAAATTTTAGAAACATTTTTTTTTTTATGTTTCATGTATTAATTGACAATTTTTTGAAAATTGCGGATTTCATCGTTCAGTTTGTCTTAAAAAAATCTAATTTTAGAAAATTAGAGAAAATTCTGAAAAAATTCATACGTATTCAGAAAAATGAATGAACCATTTTCACTTTAAAAAAAAATTGGGTTGCCGGATAATTAGTTGAACAATTAATTATTTCCTTGATTTCTTAATAATATTTTGATATTATTATTATGCAAAATCAATCTTCGCCCCACCTTCAATATACCGAATTTTTTTCCGATTTTTATATCATTGAAAAGTGTTCGAAATTCTCTTGGAATCCCAGATTCAGTCGCAAACTGTACCTGTAAAGCGACTACCCTAACAATCCAGAAAGTGGCCTTTAGCTTCTCATATAAAAATACAGTTTTGTAAAATTTAGCAACGGTTAGGTATACATAGTAGCTTGAACTGAGAGAACACGCTAAGGAAACGTGCAGCAGCAAGCAGGTCGAGGCATCCCTTCTCTCCAATCGGATTCCAGGCTCATCATCCCATTCTCTCTCTCTCTCTCTCTTTCTCTCTTTCTCTCTTGTAGCAGGCAAGCACACAGTCGATGGTTCGTTGCCATGGCCTGTTTGGCCTCTCCGCTATGCGTTCCGTTACGCGTCGATCCCACCCAACCGAATTCCCTGGCCTGGTGGAATTTGAATAACTACAGTAAACGTGAAGTTCAATTAGCAGAAAAGCGAGCTTGTATCAATAAGAGCCCATCCTACAACTGGCGCCTAATAAATTGCTCTAGAATATCTACCAAAGCGGTCAACGACACGAAATCATATTTCTAACTATCATACTTCATTTCTTTTTTTTCTTTTTTTTTCTCCTCATTCCGTTCGCGTACGGATCGTGAAATCGAAACTCGGTGAAACCGAGAGTCTCTCGCTGATGGACTGTGAGATAGTCGCACCTTCGATAGAACACTGGCGGCAATTTTTCTTTTTTTTTTTCTTTTTTTTTTTAATACCCAACACTTGGGAGGCGGTTCGAAAGAGGTTGACGATGAGCTGGGCGGGCTATCGAGTATCGGTCAGATGTAATTTCATACTTGAGCTCAGCCGGCGCGTTCACTTTATATATCCGAGGTTCAGATCCGAGAGTGTATGAAAAAGAAAGAGAGAGAGAGAGAGATGTAAAAAAGGACAATGGCCACACGAGTCCCCGAAAGCACTTTCGAAAGTAACGCTCTTAATAATAGCATCATTGCATAATTGAGGCTTTTACTTGTCGACTTATTATTTTCAAAGTGTATATATTTCGAGTTGCTTTGGTCGTTAGTATTGGAATACGTGAAATGGCCTCGATAGGAGTTTTCTGGTTGAAGTAGGATAGAATTTTTACGATAATAAAGAAAACAAATAATTTCTCTGGATTGGACGTGACTTGACCTCAACTTCACCTTCACCTTAAAAGCATCGTCTCTCCGGCGTGTCTTATCGATCGCTTCCAGGGATTTCTGTAACAGAACAGAAATTCGTCGTAAACGCTTACAAAAACAAGGATAAAGTAAACAATATTTAAGTTTCAGCTTTGCGATCTTTTGTCCCAAAGACTTTAGAGCGTTTCTCACCAGATTAAATACTGGAAATATTTCGATGTTTGTCTATTTTTGTGCGAAATCTTTTAGCCTATTTTTTACTTTTCGATCAAAGCTCGAAATAATTAACGACTTATGAATCAAACTTTAGTGAAATATCGAAAATATTATCTATTACGTGAATTACACATACACGCAGAAATGTACAACACACGTCCATTCGTCTAGATTTTTTTTTTTAAACTGAAATGAAATTAAAAAAAAAAAATATTGATCATAAAGACAAAAATTCATAAACATTAAAAATCACAAACTTTACTTCTTGATCGAATTTTTTTTTTCATTAATTAAGAAATCACGAATATCAAAAATAAAAAATACTGAATATTTTTTATCGTTGTCAAAAAAAAAAACAAAAATCCTTCCACTACTTTTCATTATTAAAAACTAGACAAAAATTTGTGTAACTTCTAACAAAAAGTTTTTGCTGAAAAGTTTTGATTTTTGTCAATGTTTTTTTGAAAATAAATATGCGTCGAAAATAGTTTGCTACATTTTCTTAAGTACCTGATTGTTGCCAATTAGTATTTCCAACGACTTGCCACAAGAGTGACAAAATTTCAATACCGTTTAAAACAACCTAAATAACTATTTTAACAATCGCAAAAGATTTCTAAACTCAATAAGCTTTGGTTGTGCGTGTGTGCGTGTGCGTGTGTGTGTGGGTGTGTGTGTGTGTGTGTGTGTGTGTGTGTGTGTGTGTGTGTGTGTGTGTGTGTGTGTGAGAGAGATGCAGCGCACTTCTTTCCCTCCGTTTGCGGAAGGTTTTTGCTTGCAATCGCTGGCGAATTATGCAACAGTGAGCGAGTAGAGGACCTTGCGGTAACAGTTCAACCTTGAGGAATTGCGATAAATCGCGTGTGAGCGTGCGCGTGAGTGTGTGTGTGAGTGTGTGTGTGTGTTCGTTGCCGCGAGCGCTGCGCTTCACCAGCAGTTTACTTCTTGTTGCGTAAAGCTGAAAACTTCATGTTAGAGAGACTGCTCGTCGCGCTGTCATCGTACGAGCAACCGACATTAAAGAATGAGAAGCGTGTGCGCGTGCAGCAGGGGACACTTTACTCGGCCAGAGTATTCTGCATATAAATTTACGGAAATATTTTTTTATCTACTGCGGAGCAGTTGACAGCGTTCTGCTCGCGTGGCTCTGCTAGTTATGTATATAAACTTAAGGCACTAGTGGCTTGGAACTAAAAAGAAAAAATATATATATACATATATGTATGTATGTATGTATGTATGTATTTTATTGCCGAGAACGACTGTCTCGTTATTTATATAGCAGAAGTCATGACTGATGGGGCAATAATGGAAATATGAGAAGGTCATTGACGTAGATAACGTTCGGCTACACGTGTCAACTTTTCTTTCACGCTCGATAATCGTAAAATTCATTTAAATTTGTAAACTTTTTTTTTTAATTACTTGTTTTATTTTTTTGTTATTGGGGGAAAAATGGAATTTTTGTATAAATTATTTAGTACGTGGAGAAAATTTTATAATGAAATGAAGTCGCGGATTGTAATGACAATTATTAATTACTTTATGCAACTATTTTATAGTTAAATTGTTAAGTGTTACAAATTTTAGTAACAGTTAACAAATATCAGTATTCTCGTAATACAATTGAATGCTGAAGACACTTTTGTTCAAACGAACGTTTTAATTGACCACTTTTTTTTACATATTTTATTTAACACTACGATTAAAGACCGATTTTGCGGAAGCAAAATTAAATATTGTTGATAGGACTTCAGATTTGTTGATAATTAACACCTCCCAAAATATATGAATTATTTTTATGAAATTGTTAAAATAGGTGACTGTTGATATGCGTTTGAAAAAACTGACTTAGCAATGCTAATATTGATTCATCTGGAAGTTGGAAAGAAAAATAAATTAAATTTTTCATCATAAATCATCATTTGTGCCAATTCGGTGATCGAAATTAGCAATATTTTGTTATTTCTAAAAAAAATATTTACATAAATATCAAATTTTACAATTTATCAACAGTCAACAAATCCCTGATACCCTCAAATGAACTATTTTTCCAGTGATAGTTCAGATTCTTTTAGCCCAACTATTATTTAAACTTAGGAAGTGTTTCATGCGCTGCAGGTGAAAGGCATTGATTAAAATACGAAATAAATGAAAGTAATGAAAGAGAATATGAAGAGATTTCCGGGTTCGCGTCCTCTGAGGCCGCATGCGAAATGCATTACACACAGTTATACAGTCGCTCGATATCTCTCGATGCGTTCCCGTAGCGCAGCCTAGGGCCGTTTATCCCGCGCGGCCCCGCAGCGCGGTGGGGCGTGGGGAAGGGGAGGGGGCTGGGGGGATGGGTTGTTGACCCCGTTCCGAGCCCCTGCCGACCCTCGCCCCGCGAGGGGCCGCCCCACGACCAACCGCACTGAACTTTACTGCTGCTACAGCTGCTACAGCAGCTTCGATAGTCGTTTCAACTCAGAGCAACGACACACCAGTGCGAGGGTGCAAAGCTCCAACGAGACCCGATGCACACACGCAACTGGGGTACAGGCGTTGATGGGGAAATGGAAAAGTGGGGCGCTGGGGCGAGGCAAAGAGATGCACGAGAAAATCATTTGCTCGATTTACATAAATGTATAATTTCAGTGAAATTGCAATTATGTGCATCTAATATTATTTATTTATTTCTACGAAACTGACAGGTGGGGGTGGACCTATTGCCCCCCCCCGGGTCCTCCCCCCCAAACACAATAATTCTAAATTTGCCTTTTCGAAATGTTGTGAATTTGGTCTATTAAAGGAGGGTCTCATGGGGGACTAGTAGACCAGAGAGGGTTTAGGGGTCATTAGCCCCCCCCCCCCCCGTACCTCCCCCACGAACACAATCATTGTAAATTTGCCTTTTCGAAAGTTTGTAAATTTGCTCTATTAGAGAAGGGTCTCATGGGGGACTAGTAGACCGGAGGGGGGTTTAGGGGTCATTAGCCCCTCCCCCGGGGGTACCTCCCCCAAACACAATAATTGTAGATTTTCCTTTTCGAAATTTTATAAACTTTCTCTATTAGAGGAGGGTCTCATGGGGGACTAGTAGACCGGAGGGAGGTTTAGGGGTCATTAGCCCCCCCCCCCCCCGTGTACAGGGTCTGATCTTTCTGTCCTACATGGCGGTGGCGATATATTTTTATAAACATATAGAGGAAGTATATTAATTCTTCAAAGTGACAAAATTAAAAAATGAATAGAAATGCTTTGTAGTTATTTGAAGCGAATGCTTAAGCTTTTATAAACTCGCATATAAAAGCGTGTTTGCGTCTCGACTGCGCCGTTGCACATCCACTATCGCCCTTTTTGCTACTTCTATTCTCGGCCCCACCCCGCTACTTCTATCGCGTATAAAAAACATTTCAGAGCAACCGCGTGCACCGGGATCACATGCGTGCGTTTATATACTATATATACACATGTGGAAACTCGACTTTATATCTATAGACTCGAAGCCACGCCGTCGCCGGGATACTTGCCAAAAAGCGCACTCGGTCCATCTTGAGAGAGAGAGAGAAAGAGAAAGAGAGACTGAGAGAGTCGTGGCTTGAGCATACCTCGTATAAAATGTTAGATGCTCCAATAATTGACCAGTCTACCAATAATCAGTACATTAAAGTATTTCATTTATTTAAAAAAAAAGTAAGTAAATATTTTATAAACGACAAATCACACCTTAAAATTTCGTTTTTCGTCAATAATTTACCGTCAGTATCTTTTAAAAACATTTTTTAATTTTTTTCTCTAACAAAATTTTGT
Organism: Perithous albicinctus; assembly: GCA_964016905.1. Classification (NCBI taxonomy): domain Eukaryota; kingdom Metazoa; phylum Arthropoda; class Insecta; order Hymenoptera; family Ichneumonidae; genus Perithous; species Perithous albicinctus. The sequence goes on from OZ024701.1 coordinate 11,085,776, forward strand.
ATTTTTATCAGCAATTCTTGTCCTGTGGGCTTCAGAACAATCGTACTTTGTATCAAATTTTCAACAATTTATTACATTTCCAATTACGTCACAAATCCTATTGTAACATTTTTTTTCTCCACATTTTGCAATTTTCAAAGCATACACTGGTCAATAATTGGGACATCGTAGTTCTACTATTACCGCCCCGGCACAACCCCGATGGGGGGAGGGGGGGGGGGGGGGCAGACGTTCTAAACTTAGTTCTATTTAAACTCCTCCATCTGTACCACTTGGCTGCCTTATATCACTCGAAGAATCCGTACCATTAACATGCACACAGTATGCAACATTTTTTTTTCAGTCAATACTTTAATAGGTATTGTTTTTTTTTTGTTTTAATTATAATTAAACACCAAGATTGGTAGATATTCGACGTTACTCAATGCCATTCGATAATCGTTAATGGACTGCGCAAGCACTGTCTCTGGCACACGTTCCGCCTGAGAGGTAAATGACCGTAATTAATATGCACTCTCGAGGCTTTCCAACTACGTCAGCTCATTGTGTCCACATGAAACCCGCGTGAACATTCTATGACCCTCTGTGGGTCTAGTATATCTATAGATACTTAAATAGGTATTAGAGAGTCATTTTGTTGAATTAAAAAAAAATTCCATTCGTCGCGGGAGTAAATTTAGAAATATGTTAGAAATGTCATTACGGTTTAAGGAATTAAAGATCCGTCGGCGGGCTGAGAATAATGTACATTTTTTTTATTTTAAGAAAAAAAAATACCCTAATTTTTGTTTGTTAAAAACTTGTACTTTGTTAAAAACAAGTATGTAAATACTTGTTTTTAGTCCTAGTTTTTATGCAAAAAAACTAAAACTATAAATGATACTAAAATGATGAAAAAAAAATTATTTTAGAGTTTAAAACAAGTGACAAAAATCTGAAAAAAATGTCCTCTTGGACCGAAATATGCGGAAAAAAAATCGTCAACTAAATCCGAGAGGGTCAGGGATGGCCGATGACCACGTGAATTTGCTTGAAAAGGCCCATACATTCATTCGACAAATCACTTTTTAACACCCAAACCTGAACATAAAGTTCGTACTTAACTCCCCGGTGAGAGGGACGAAAGTGAGTACTTTGCTCCCTAGGGAGGAAAGCACTCACTTTCCCCCCTCCCATCGCGGAACAGTGTACGAACTCTTCGTCGAACTTTCGTACGACTTTTGCCCACCTTGGGTCATCACCCAACACACTCGTCAGGAATGTTCAACTTTCCGCCCTTGGTGCACAATAAACTCCATTTGATATTTAGCGTTCATCGTGTAACTAAAATACTACACAAATAATTCACTACACAATCGGTGCTTCCAATAATCCTACTCTATTCGTAATTCTGAACTCCTCAAGCCTTCAACATTTTCCACGCCGTTTGAACTTTATTTCTTTTTAAAACATACAAAGCAACTCTGCTCCCTACTAATTTCTCGGCGGTTGGTCAATGAGCGACGACGACAACAACAGCGTCATCAATATTATACCCGCTCCTTGCTCAAACAAGGTATCATTAATGGGCTCAACGAGTGTCCATAAGTTGCAAAGTCCTGACGTTCTTCTCGGAGGTTTACGTAGCGATCAGCTTTTCAATTCACACGCTATATTATCGATTATCGGACAGGCTCAAGGTACGTCAATTGTTCAATGAACACGAAGAAACGTGTGAGGGGCAAACCTTTCGAGCCTCGTCCTCTACGTCATTGTTTCCCAACTTCATAAACGACGTCATCATCATCTTTTTTTTTTTTTTTTATTTCAGCACGTGTCACCTTCGATCATGAAAACGAAGACGTCACGAGACAAACAGCGTCCTTCGGTTCTCTAAAATAAAAAAAAATAAAATAAAAGAAAAACAAATATTAGAGACGTGACGTAACGATGAATTTTAAAAATACAACGAAGCTTAGCCGTGGTCACTGTCTGTGAAGTTCTTCGTCTCAAGTTAATCATCGGAGACAACGTCGTCACTCATCATCGTCACGCTTCTACAGTTACAAAGTCTTCCAGTTTTTTTTTTTTTTCTTTTTTTTAATTTTTTTTGCGTCGTTCGATTACACAACGCCGCAAAGCTTTTCATTTGTAAATCCACGCGCTACTCTCGAATATATTCAAACTTGTTTTTTTTAACCCTGAGGGGTTATTTAATCATTTGCAATAACTTTCTTGCAAGAATTGTCGCATAAATGCGGTTGGAGTTTGAAACGACGACGTATATCAACTTCTTCGTCGTCTTTCTGTTTCTTAATGTCTGAAATAAGTCAGCTGTTTTATAAATATTCAATGTCATAAACGGAGCACTTTAACTTTTAATTGCTGTTGGAAAATTGGGTCGACGGATGACGGAGAATTTTCAAAGTTGTACAAAGTGGAAAATCGAATTTATGTTAACGTACATTTTTTAATTAAATTTGCTATAATATTTTTTAAAAAATAGTTATAGTAATATTACAAAAAAATCGGTTTCACAAATCTTTAATAATTCAACAAAAATTGCAGAAAAAAAATGTAAGATTAACATTTTCCACTATCGGCTGTATTTACTAATTTATTTAGCGCTTGGATCAAATTGCTAAAATGCAGAATACGAATCTCTCTTGAACTTGACTGGGAATAATTTTTTTTTTTCTATGTTTGAAGTTTAAATAGTTCGAAACTCAAATATGGACTTTATAAAAAAAAAAAGTTTGCTACAAAAGCTGTTAGTTTTGACGCCTAGAATTTTTCCATTTTGAATATTAAATCAATTTCAACATTTTTTTTTGAACGTCTCCCTTCGAACCCTAAAAGTTTCATTCTACTCAAAACTTGATCCGGGCAATTTTTATTCGAGACAAATCAAGTTTAAGACTAAAATGAGACACCCTGCATAATTTTTCATACTGATTGTTAATTAAAAAAAAAAAATTTAACGTTGCATTAGAGAATTGCTGCGCGTTAAACTGCAGTATCATCCGCAGCCATAATGGAAACACGAAACGTTCTTTCGTTTATTACGATCGTAAAAAGCTGCGAGCACGCGAGGCATCTATTTCTGAACAATTTCATTATCCTCTAGAGACTTTGTACACATATATCCTCGCTCTGTTTATTATTTATTCGACAGCGAATATATTCATCGAATATCTACTTACATATATATATATATTAATGCCAGAGTGAAAGACTTTAATTCCACTCGGATTTGTTCTCAGGAATACGCGTGGGTGGAGAAAATGAGATAACACGCGCTCCTGTTATCAAGGACACGAGGAATTACGTTGGCACTGTGAAAGGATGAGAACTGGCGAGGTTGATACTTTGGCGCGTGGGCGCCACGAGCGCTGTCTGTCTCTGCGTCAAACTCTTCGTCCTTTTGCACCGATAGAATTATTCTGTCACGAGGAAACGAAGTTCCTAGATTAACGCAACTTTCTATGTTGCGAGGCAATAATGAGTGCTGGTAGAATGAGAGAAAATCTCAGTTGAATTCATTAAATTCAATGTTTAAGGGATTGCCCGATTTTTCCGTTCCTGACGGTCAAAGAAATCGGTTAAAAAATGAGAAAATGATGAAAAATTGGAAAGCAACTAACCGATGAGATTTATGGAAAAACTGATGAAATTCCCAATAAAAAATGCGAAAACAGTCCAGATGGAAGATTAATTTCGTTAGGTTTCGTTTCAAATCAATTGTATTGATTTATATTGAACAGTACTTTTGTTTCTGTATCACTTATATATTTTGATATAATCTGGTATGAAATAAAAATTTAATTAATTATTCAGTTTGTTATATAATTGATGGTAATTTATATTAAATGCAAATTAATCTTTTATTAAGAATTTTTTTTTTTTTTTTCACACTAAAAATAAAATACAAAATGTATGACGATAGTTTTAAACGTAAATTATTCGAAGCTGATTAAATATTGTAGGAATGGCTCGTTAAAAAATCTTGAAACTCTACTGAATCATTGATTTTCGTATAATTGTCAATTTAGGACAAAAAATCAATTATCACTCAATGCAAATTATTCTATTTTGCCTTGTTAATTTCGAAATAAAAGTAAGATTTTTATCAACTCATTTTTTTTTCCATCTAAATTGCATTTTGATCGAACGAACCGATCGTTATTTGAACCAAATTTTTAGTTGATCAAAAAATGGTTTTTTCAATTTTTAGATTTACTTTCATTAAATTTGTCTCATTGTGATTTATAAAAAATTAAAACGCAGTCAGTATTATCCAAAAAAAAAAAAAATTAATCATTAAATTACAATTATGACATTGATGCTTTAAATTGATAAAATTTTGGTGAGTCTGCAAATATTATTTTAGGAATAATATATGATCTCTAAAGGAATTCCTAGCGGTTTGAGTTCGCCTCGATTAATTTTGCAATTAATTCCGTGGGCAGCTCATCGCGAGTACTCGAGTTGATCCACATTGGATCTAAGGCCTCTCGCCCCCTCGACCCTCTTTTCCCCCGTCGGGGAGGAGTTTACGAACCCAACCTCTGAAAATTGGGTCGCAGCACCGGTGTGCCTCTCTTCTACCAGCTCTCTCTCTCTCTCTCTCTCTCTTTCTCTACCCACTTAATCTCAGAGCATTTATTTTTAAAGTCACTGCATCCTAACAAGACCCCGGCAGTCGTTCCAACTGTTACACACAATTTTACCACAATATTTTTTTTTTTTTAATTTATACTTTTGTCCGAACGAGTCAGTCGAAAAATACAACGTAAATAGAGAGTGATTCATTAATGAAAAAAAAAAATAATAATAATTTTTTTTTTTTTTCTTCAAGACTTCATGTAATGAATGATGAAAAGTTGCTAAATTGACACGAATCATTTGCTGCAAAGATTGAATGACACGATAATCGCCATTTGAGGATGCATCCACTTGAGATGGTACTTCAAGTGTTTCGAAAAAGAGCTATTTAGCTTGAGGCTCATTTTGTGTGTCCGGTCGGAAATGATGATGATTTGGGGGGGGGGCTTTTGAGGGAAAATCTCCTTGACGTCAATGTATTTATATGTGACACTCGAAACCCATTTATTATTCATTCGAAACCACCCGCTCGTCACGGATTACCGGAGTTATTAAAAGTGCCTGGGGTATTATGGTAATCGAAATTATTAATAGTTCCTCCCACTCGCGTCATCGTTGTTGCCACATTCTATACCTGACATTGTCAGGCTTTTTGCTAGCCAGCAGTCATTCGTTAAAAAAAAAAAAAAAAAAGGCAACGAATTTTTGTTTAATGTTTTATTTTTTGAATAAATTATTTGAATTTTAATTAATTCAATCTATGGCTTGTTAATAATTCTCTAAATGACAAATATTGGTTTTTGCAATTGTCGATATTGAAGAAAAATAAATTGTCATGCAAATGGAAATTAAGTTTTTCCTAATAAGCTTTTTTTTTCGTTTTTTCGTATTAATTAATTCGGCTTCTCATCAACAATGAATTTTAGCAGACAAATTCGAATAGAAGATTAATTATTATATAAAATGCAAATAAATGATTAATTTTTTTAAATAAAATAAATGGCTTACTGACAATTCTTTGAAATTACTGCGAAACATAAAATCTGTTTTAGTAATTGACAAATAAAATCAATCATAACAAATTTTTTTTTTTAAATCTAAACTTAAAAAAAATAATAATAATAATAATGAAAGTAATAATTCAAAATTTAATTCATATAATATAAATGCTAACAATTCTTCAAATTACAGCAAAACCCAAAATTGAGCCAAATATTTTTTTTTTAAATTTAAACTTAAAAAAAAAATAACAACAACAACAATAATAATAATAATAATAAATTTAAAAAGCGTCGAAAAAAAAATCAACTATATTTATTATTATTATTATTATTTACTATTGATAATTAAGAAATGAAATTAAGAATCTTCGTTCGCATTTACATTGAATTCGACGATCTGAAATAATAAAAAATGCAAATAAATGATGAATTAGAAAAAATACATTATTCGAAATTAAATTCATGCAATATTGAACAGCTTGCAGACAATTAAAATTATAACGCATATTATTTTATTCTGTCCTGATAAGATTAGAAATAAACTAAAGAATCTTCGTGTTCGAATTAACATTGAATCATGTGCGACGATCTCTAAATCTCGTCCGGCGTTTAGCCTTGGTCGTTGCGTTGCGACCTCGTAAAGGGAATGTATTAAAAAGGAATTGTACGAGCGTGTGTGATAAAAAGTTAAAATAATAATCTTGCCCTTCGTGGTTTTTTCCTCGAGGTTAACACACACAAATACACACACACACACACGCAGTGACTCTGAATCCCTCCAAGCAGCCTCTCGAAGGAGATTACACCAAGCGAGACCGTTAATTTGTGTAACTGGAAGATATAATAGCACGGAATAAATTGCAGAGCGTTGCGATATACAAATTCTAAAATTACCGTTTCACGATAGTGGAGCGTGTGGACACGAGTTGACTTGTGGAGCAGCTCGTGTGTTTTAAATCCTTGGCATTATTGTGTTATAAAAGCCAATGGTTCATTTCGTCGTCATAGCTGCACGTATATAAATTCTCCCTCAGAAAATGCGTTGATACCGTTTCGAAATACCATTTAACACCTCCTGCTACCAGCGACTTGGTTCGCGTTACAAATTCAATAGACTCCCCTCGAAAAATCGTCACGTTTTGTCAAAGAAAATCTATTTTTGGCCTCAGTCAACGAAGATCTATTTTTCGATTCAGTCTAAGAAGGATCTATTTTTGCTGGCTCGATCAGTAAAATTATCCGGACATTTTGAGGGGGCAACTCGGATGTTACAAGGACCAAAAAGACAGTGAAAAAAAAAGTGTGTCTTCACGTTGGTCATTTTAATTACAAGTAACTAGGTCGTGTCTAATCAATCAGCTTGTAAGAGCTTCTATGAGGTGACTTCCATTCGTTTAATTATGTAACAAATGTTCGACTGTGAATTCCATTCACGTTTTTCTCTGTCGAGATGTATAATAAAACGAGAGTGCTCGTTGTGAATTCAACTGCAATGCCCGTGAAAGTATCACGAGAGACTTCTTTCTGGTGTGCATATGTTTGGTCTACGCTAGTTTTACTTACAATGAGGAAAGGCTGAGGAGTTGACTGGCTTTCTTTCGGTGAAAGGGAAAGTGTTTCCGATTTGTCAGTGGCAAGGCCGAGCTGAAATTCATCAAAAGCTCTTCATGAATCTTTTGTGAAAGGCCTCGTATCACTTTCCATTCTCAATTCAACTCGATTTGTTTTAGGATTAAGTGACAATAAAAAAGTAAATCCTAGAAAAAAAAACAAAAAAAAAACTAAATAATCCTTTTTTTTTTCAATGATGCTGGATTTAGAGTTGACTTGAAATTTAACAGAATTTACAAAATTCACAATTCTGTACTCCGAAATTTTAGCAACACAAATGTGGTTGAATTTTCGAGACTTAATTTTGAACGAATGAAAAATTTCTTCCCAAACTCAAATAAGCTCACAATTGTGCATTAGCAGCTTTGAAAGGAACAAAAAAATGTCACTGCAATTGAGTATTATAATGTAATTGAATTGTCAATTGTATACTTATTATATTATTAATGAATGTTTTTTTTTTCTTCTTTACATTGTTGCAGTCTCTAACAAAACAAGCAGCATCATGTCTGTAACATCAGTTCAAGCCGGCACTGAGAGCCTCTCTCGACACGGGTAAGCGAACTCTACTCTCCAATAATCACGTCGTTCATATTCAATGTACAAACGTGAAGCACGCACAGAACTCGATGAGAAAAATTAATGATTACGTTTCGGACTGTCGAGCAACGAAGACCATTCACGCCCCGGTGACTCACGCGAGTTTTTTTTTTTTTTCTTTTTTAACTATATATCTACACAGTGTGGACGGCGAATGGACCAGAGATTACGACGTGACGCATCATCACAGCCGTTTTCCTAACTGTATAGATATATAATAACATATATAACCGTATAATGATTCACGGGGAACTTATTGAGCACAAGGCGCGGTCGCTCCGAGTATTCATTCATTCACAGTTAAGGTAGACGTCCAAATCATCGATTACAGTGTACCCGTTTTTAATTTATTCTTAACAACAACAAAAAAAAAGAAAAAAAATTGTAATTGTCTTAATAGAATTTTTAGGATTTAAATTGTATTTGGACTACATTTTGTTCTTGATAAGAAATATGGTCAATTTAAACTTAATTGAAGGATTTCATTTTTTTTTTTTATAGAATATATCATTCAAATCATTTCTGTGTTTTTTTAGGTTGTAATTTATTAAATTCTATTTTGCAAATATATTACATTTTATATGCATGTGAGATGTAAAATTACAAAAAAGAAAATTCGTAAACTCAACTCAACTCCAACTCAACTCCAACTCAACTCCAACTCAACTCCAACTCAACTCAACTCAACTCAACTCCAACTCAGCTCCAACTCAGCTCCAACTCAACTCCAATTCAACTCCACCTCAATTCCAACTCAACTCCAACTCAACTCCAACTCAACTCCAACTCAACTCCAACTCAACTCCAACTCAACTCCAACTCAACTCCAACTCAACTCCAACTCAACTTCAACTCAACTCCAACTCAACTCCAACTCAACTCCAACTCAATTCAACTCCACTCCACCTCAACTCCAACTCAGCTCCAACTCAACTCCAATTCAACTCCAACTCCAACTCAACTCCACCTCAGCTCCAACTCAACTCCAACTCAACTCCAATTCAACTCCACCTCAACTTCAACTCAAATCAACTCAACTCCAACTCAACTCCAACTCCAACTCAACTCCAACTCAACTCCAACTCAATTCAACTCCACTCCACCTCAACTCCAACTCAGCTCCAACTCAACTCCAATTCAACTCCAACTCCAACTCAACTCAAATCAACTCGACCTCAACTCAAATTCTATGACTTTCTGTCCCATATAAAATGTTGTAATTTAACTTTACACATGTATATTAAATTTAATATATTAGCTGATGAATAATAATTGATAGCTAATTTATTAAATTGAACATTTTTCATATGCCGTTGAAACAGTATTTGAGATTGTTCTTTTTTTCCTGCTCGTGAATGCAGGATGCAAGTATCGCGTAAGACTCGATGCGCGCACGTGGAATGTCAATTGGCAAAGCGCAGTTTGTACCCCACGACGCGATCCCATGACCGCGTGACGCACGTGCGCGTTGAAACTTTGCTTTGGCCAAAGTGGCATTAGGATACTCTTGTTGAAACTCCGGTTTGCTATTATAAACGAAGGTATATATCGTTGAAACGCGATTATGAGAATGGTGAGTACAAGCGTCACTGACTATAATCGTCGGATATTGACGGGAAAGAGAGAAAATCGTTTCCAGCTAAAGCACGTGTGTGTCCAATGGCCTCCAGAATATATTGAAAGAGGAGGAAATAATTCTCCCGACGTCTCCCAACGGATTCTCAGACCGAGAAAACCATATTTAATGCACGCTGGCGCCGACAATCTCGATTAGATACCGTCGCTTCGTGCAGTCACTGGAATTGCAGTGTGATTAGGGCGCAACGATTAGTGCATTTTGTAATTGTCACACTGCAAAACAGATTCTCCGTATACGGATTTATATATATTTTTTTCCTTCTTTCTTCTTTTTTCTTTTATAATATGGAATCACTTAGCGTGTTCAATGCAAATATAAAGCGAAAAATAACAAGTTTATTTACTAAATTTTATGTCTGCAATTAAATAATATTTATTTATGGGACATATTTGTAATATTACGATACGAGTGCGATTAAACTTTTTTTGGCGTTGACTTTTTCTCAACTCTTGTGAGAATGCAACACTCGCCTTCGACTTGTCCTGTAAATTTACACTCTTCGAGAAAAATTTATATCGCACTCGTATCGTAATATACTATTATTTCACGAGTGCGATAAAGTTGTGTACGAAACTCGTGCGAGAAACTTTTTCTCAACTCTTGTGAATGCAACACTCACCTTCGACTTGTCCTGTAAATTTACACTCTTCGAGAAAAATTTATATCGCACTCGTATCGTAATATACTATTATTTCACGAGTGCGAGAAGTGCCTACTTCTCGAACTCGATAGAGTGCGATAAAGTTGTGTACGAAACTCGTGCGAGAATCTTTTTCTCAACTCTTGTGAATGCAACACTCACCTTCGACTTGTCCTGTAAATTTAGACTCTTCAAGAAAATTTTAGATCGCACTCGTATCGTAATATACTATTATTTCACGAGTGCGAGAAGTGGCCACTTCTCGCACCGCGTGGCATAAAATTCATTAAATTTCTTCCTGACATTGTCCTAGTTTATTAAAATAAAAAATCGCGTGTTCAATGCAATCGGAGCATGACAAAGATTTCTATCGACGAAATAAAAATCGTCGTGCAATTAAATTTAATATTTATAATTTTGTAAATTATTTTAGTTTATACAACATAAATTGAGTTTCGTTTCTTTTTTAATAGTTACTCAATTACTTTCTACAAAAACGTTCCACTGCAATGCAAGTAGAGTCTAACTGGAATTCGCCTGAAAAAAAAAAATCCTTATGCGGTTCCCCCTTTTTTTTCTTTTTTACAAATTGTAAAATTCGTCTGTTCAAATGGCTAGACAAAAAGATTGTTTTTCTGCAATTCCGGTGTTAAATGCACCTGGCGGCAGCCTTGAACGAAAACAGCCTATCTGAGATATCTCTCGCCTGCCACTCCGAGATTTTCTTCGAGATTGGCATGCAGACCTCTCTGAAACGTGGCGTTTGCGGAGACTTTCGATTCGAGAGTGTCTCTCGACGATTTCTCGCTTCTTTCTTTCTTTCCGTAACTTACCTGTCGATTGCCCGTCGTCTCCTCGCCGCGGCATCGTACAAGAGGCCTCGCCGAGTCCAGGGACGTTTAACGTTCCCCTATTTCACTTCACCGGGAGGCTTTCTCGCCTCCTGGCTCTTCAAGGTGTGTACGTATTACCCGACGTACCTACTGCGCAGTAAATCTCATCGCGCGTAATTGCCCGCTCGTTCGACGTGCTATGGCGAGAGATCACGTTTGCCCTGATGAGACTGCTCGATTCTTACATCGGCCAAGTTCTCCCCTGTGATTTCTATAAATCACTCTCTTTCTATAATATTATACAATAATAATGACAATAAATAACAATAAACAAATAAATATATTCTTATATCCTGAAAATGTATTTTTTAATTTTAATTCAATATAAATAAAAAATAAATTTTTAAATACGATAGGAATTAAATAATATTTAACTCTCATTGATTCTAAATTATATTTTATAATATTATAAAATATAAAATAATAATAATAATAAATAAGAATAAACAATAAATTATATTTTAATATTCTGAAAATGTATTTTCAAATTTTTATTCAATATAAATTAAAAATAATTTTTAAAAAATTGTAATTTATTTATCTTTTGAAATAAATTAAAAAAAAACGATAGGATTGAAATAATATTTGACGCTGATTAATTCTGAATTATATTGAATAATATTATAAAATAATAATAAATAACAATAAACAAGTAAATATATTCAAATACCCTGAAAAAGATTTTTTTTTAAATTCAATATAAATTCAAAAGAATTTTTTAAAAATTCTAGTTTATTTATCTTTTAAAATAAATTTAAAAAAACGATAGGAATAAAATAATATTTGACGCTGATTAATTCTGAATTATGTTAAATAATATTATAAAATAATAATAAATAACAATAAATAAGTAAATATATTCCAATACCCTGAAAATTTTTTTTTTTTTTAAATTTTAATTCAATATAAATTGAAAGTAATTTTTGTTATGTTTTGAAATAAATTTAAAACATCGATGGGATTAAAATAATACTTAACGGTCATTGTTTCTGAATTATATTTTATAATAATAATAATATTATAAAATAACAATAAAAAAATAAATATATTTTAATACCCTGAAAATGTTTTTTCTTAAATTTCAATTCAACATAAATTCAAAATAATTTTTAAAAAATTGTAATTTATTTATATTTTACTATAAATTAAAAAAAAAAATGTAGAAATTAAAGAACATTGAACGATCATTGATCATTCAAAATATTGTGTAATATCCTTTTTTATAACACTGAATAAAAATTTTACAAATATATCGAATATTTTAGAATTCCGAAAAATTGTGTTTCTCACTATTATATTAATATAAATTCAAGATAATTGAAATTACAAAATTATTTGTCCAAAATGAAATTCCAAAATGCGACAAAAATAAAAATAAAAATAAAAATATATTCAACCCTCATTGATTCAGCTCAGAAAAATGATAATTATCGGTTGAATGTTTGTAATTGTTGACAAATTTCACTGTTACTAGGTACCGACAGGCTTGAGAGCAATAAAGACGAAATCGTTGATCGGTGAACACGTCGGTAAACCGTTTGGGTCCGGCCACGTTGGCCTCGCGTGAAAGGCAAAAAACGAGAGACGCGCCTTCTCTCGACATTAACATAAGTATGCGTCGAGGTATGCTCTCTGGGGCCGTTCTCGGCCTTCGTATATACAAAAGCGATTGATGCCGAGAGCTTTCCTGCGTGCGAGCAATACTTTTCAAGTTCAAGGTTTCTTCCCTCCACTTAAAAATCTCAGTGGGGTATATTATATATCCGCAAAGCGTGATTGCAAAATTGGACCTGCAGTCTCTCTCTGTCTCTCTCTCTCTCTGTGCGGCGCCGGTTGATGATTGCCGGTTTAATGAAAAAATTGAGATACCTCGAAATTATTATTGATAAATTTGCACGAGAAGGGAAGACGAAAATTATTTAATTTTTAGCAGGATACATGCTGTGGGGCAAAAATCATGGCCTTAATAATTCAGCTATATCGTTATACATGTGATTTTCGAATTATTCACTCTCGAGAGGTTTTGAAAATTCTAAGGACCTTAATACGTAACCGGAAGAGCTCGTTCATCGTCAGACTGAATCAAGTAATCGAAATGAAAATAGAATCTTGCTTCAGGAATTTTCAGTGACTGAAAATTAAATGATCGCCGAAGAGAACGAATTTTACTAAACGAGAATTCCTAGATTTACTTCATCTGGGCGTGAAAAAAATATTTTTTTCATATTCAAAATCCGCATGTAAAACAATTTCACTCAATTAATCGAGATCTTTGATTGCCCGCAAATTTAAATCGTATTTTATTGGCATCAAAAGTCGATACGAATAAAATTGGTTTGTAGATGCAAAAAACAAAAAAAATAGACATAAAAAAATGCAATTTTTGCAAAAATTTGTACTGTCGGAAATATAGGACTTGAAATTAAAAAAAAAAAAATAAAAAATACGTGTCTTTTATTTTTTAAAAAAATTGTCAAAATTGTATAAAAATGATTCATATAGAAAATACTTTATATCATTGAAGAGAAATATATTTAAGCCATCGATTTCTGTGCGTTGATAGCTTCACACAAATTTTCTATGTGAAATAAAAAAATTCATTTTAACATACAAATTCAAGTAAAATCAATAATCCGTTTATCAAAGTTTCAACAAACTAATGAAATCTTGTTTGTTATTTTTTTCAGGAGCAATATTTCACTTTCCTGCCACAGTTTGTGTGGAAGCGTTGATGACGGATTGCAAGGTTCGCATCCGCAATACCAGGACACCATTCTTACGATCGAGGAACTCCGAGCCCAGCTCAACTCCTGTTTTACGTGAGTATAATGAAGAAAAATGTAAATCGCAATTTTCCTTTCGGGCGAAGAAACGTATACTCCGAAAGAGAGGATGATAAATTGAAAAAAAAAAAAAAAAAGGTGTATTACGAGAATCGTGAACACGTCCGGAGTGATACGAACCTGCCAGTTGGACGGTCCAGTGCGCATTAAATTGTTAATCAGCAAGTCTGGCTGCTGTGCTTTTATGTGAACCAGTCATCGTCGTGGGTTACCGCAGCTCGTGTTCACGTGATAATCATGCATCGAGCACGTTCTTCGTTGACTAACACGAAAATCTGAAATACCACGACACACACGGACACGTACGGACACATACGGACACGTACGGACACGTACGGACACATACGGACACGTACGGACACATACGGACACGTACGGACAGAGACACGGACACTCGTTTTACCTTTGGACAAGAAACAATGAGGGGACTTGCAATTTATTCTCAAAATAGTCTGCAAAAGTTCTCACAGAACCAAGCCAAAGTGCACAAACTCGTGGACACTTTGAAGAACGAAAACGACACTCTTCAATTGTTGTATCAAAAGTTCACGTTGATATTGCGCAATCGAATGAGACCCGGGGAGATAATCAACCAACAATGAGATCCAGTATTATCCGGAGCGACACGATTGTGTAGACGGGTGTATATGCGATGAATTAATAGCAAATAATTGGTCATTATTCGGTTGACAGAACGTGTGACGTACATTGGCACCAGAGTTTGGCGCAGTTATGTTCCTGGTATCGCGTTTATTTATCATAAAAAATTATCATTGCTAAATTTTCGATTTTTATGTCGTTAAGGATTCAGTTTTGCAAGAGTAATTTGTCACATTGGTTTGCATTTTTTTGTTTTTTTTTTAAATTCTGAACAAAATTAATTTGAGGCCATTTGGGGTATCCAGAAGAATATTTGAAATTCAATTTTTCACAAGATTAGCTTCTATATATATTTTTTTTTAATTTGAAAAATTAATTTTACGTTCATTTGTAGTCGGATGAATTTTTGGAATTTAAAGCTTTTTTTAAATGTTTAAGGGAAGAATTTTGCAGGGACGATGACGAAATTTATTTCAATGCTGATTGAGCAAGAGAATTGCATTGATTAGAATGTATTTTACCATTCACTTGTAAAGTGGAATCATTGCTTTATCTCACAAATTTGAATTAACCTTTTTCAAGTATAAAACGCACGATTCTCGTAATAACGCCTCGAGCGCCTTTCGAAATTTGCATTTAGCTTGTAAGATACGATTCAATTATTCAAGGCTATAAATGCAATTAAATTGCTAAGCCCATTTGAGGTGAAATAGACTCTTAATCAAGTGACCGATCTTTGAAATAAAGTTTTGACATTTATTACAGATGCGGAGTATCGTGGAGCGAGGAACACGTATCTCTGGACTGCAGTGAATGTGGTGGCTATTCCCTAAAGCGGCCGTGTCCACTCTGTGACGGACGCTGTCACATCGCGTGGAAACGCGACCTGACCATGGTGAGGATCATTACCTAGACCTTCAATTTCACCAATTCTCAATTATTCAAGATTCTTGATTGCCCGCAAATTTAATCCGTATTTTATTGGCATCAAAAGTCGATATGAATAAAATTGGTTTATTGATTTTGAAACAATAATTTCTGCTTCATCATAGAAAATTTTGAAAAAATTGTTTTCATGCTATAACTTTTGTAAATTACGATATATCAGGCTGACATTTTGAACACAAACGAACTTACAGCGAAGCATGATTGGTGCCAAGTTTGCCGAGAATCGATAGAGTGCTTCAAATTTTATTGCATTTTTAATTTTTTTTAATCACATTTTTTTTTAATCACAAAAATGTTCAATATTTTATCACAAAAATGTTCAATATTTTATCACAAAAATATTCAATATTTTATCACAAAAATATTCAATATTTTATCACAAAAATATTCAATATTTTATCACAAAAATATTCAATATTTTATCACAAAAATGTTCAATATTTTATCACATAAATGTTCAATATTTTATCACAAAAATTTTCAGTATTTTATCACAAAAATTTTCAATATTTTATCACAAAAATTTTCAATATTGTATCACAAAAATTTTAAATATTTTATCACAAAAATTTTCAGTATTTTATCACAAAAATGTTCAGTATTTTATCACAAAAATTTTCAATATTTTATCACAAAAATTTTCAATACTTTATTACAAAAATTTTCAATACTTTATCACAAAAATATTCAATATTTTATCACAAAAATATTCAATATTTTATCACAAAAATTTTCAATACTTTATCACAAAAATGTTCAATATTTTATCACAAAAATTCGTGAATCGGTAAAAAAAAAAGTCAATAAAAATGCCTTTCATGCACAAACAAGCCTGGGAAGTAGACCCTTGCAAATTGCTTCCTCATTATTTAACATTTTTAAAAAATGTTTACGTGTATGCAAAGTAGAACTTTGCAAATTGTTTTCTCCGCAAAGTTTCCTCTATGAGGAAGCCAAAGTAGATAAACGTACCTCCTCACAGTGGAAGCTTTCTAGTGAAAACAATTTGCAAACTTCTACTTTGCATACGTGTGAACATTTTTTAAAAACTGTGAAATAATGACGAAGCAATTTGCAAGGTTCAACTTTGCAGGCTTTTTTTTTATAGATAAATAATTCGACTTATCCAATGACAAAAATTCGAAATAACTTTCCTTTGAGCTTTTGAAGCAAAAAAAAAAGAATAATAAACATTTGCCATTGTAAAAGCTAAAAGGCCTTAATACGATCCTTAATTCTCCTTCCTCGCTTGGCCATTCAACTGAATCTATACACTCATTTCTCGCGTGCGTTTTGTGCTTTCATACTGCGCATTCTTGTCAGATGGAGCACGATACATTTATATGACAAAGCCTCGGTTGCTATTGGAAATGTAAAATTCACAAGGGGAACAAAAATAATAAATGAAGGAGAATCTTCCTCGCTAATGGCACATTGGTACGGAGGTCGCGAATGAGCTCAACTAACAAACGAGCACGTTCAGCGATAAGGCCATTTCATTTTGCCTCGCACCGTGTATACATCACATACATCTGTGTTGTAAAAGTCGATAAGGCCCCTCTCTCTCTCTCTCTCTCTTTCTCTCTCTCTCTCTCTCTGGGCAACAATGCAATTGGAGGCGAGCTCGTAGCTCCCGCGACCCACTGCACTCATTCCGCTCTCGTTACCCCATCGATACTATACTTCATAAACATAAATGCGTATTTGTAGCGTACATTATACTCCAGTGGACTTCCCCCAACGTGGCATGAAATACTTAATCGTTTTTCCTCATTTTCTATCTTAAGTTTTTTTTCGTCCAAGTCCCATTACTCAACTGTGAGGAAAATGGCAATAAACCGAAGACCTGAAGACGATTATCTTCAACCTTGCTAGCATTTCAAGTATAAATTACTTCACCTCCATATTTTACCATAAATGTTGAAGCCTTGAAACTCTGGAATTTAAAAATAGTCGTACGGAAAATCTTATCTTATCTTGCTCATATTCAGCACTTTTTTTTTTCAAATTTTAAGTTATGAACATTCATGGATTTATTAGTATTTTCTTTTTTTTTTTTTAGAAAAATGCAAACATCTTGCATATATTTTTTTAGAGGAGAATTTAGTCGACAGAATCATCCATGAAATATTCATTTCATCATATATCCTAAAAAAAAATCACTCATATTTTTCATTTAGTTTGAAGCTCGGAATTTAACAGTTCATTAAATTTGTCTGCCTTTTTTTTTTTTTTTTTAATGTAGAGCACGTTATCATAAATGAATTTTTGTAATATCCAACTATTCAAATTTATGAAAAAAAAATATAAAAGGAACTTGCCATTCTTTCTCTTTTTTTTTTTTGTTCACTAAAAAAATCTGTTATCAAAATGTGAAATCCTCTAAAAATTTTGTTTTGTTTTTTTGTCGTTACAGTCGCACGCAAGCGGAAAGGCAAGATGGATCGGCGAGTGTGGACTGAGTTGTGGACCCTCCCTCGACGAGAGTCTCGTGCCGGCCCTCGAGAAGCTCCGAGCGACCTCGTGAACGCTCGTCCCCGAAGGGACACAAGGCTCAGCCTCAACAATGCACAAGACTTAAAAACCAACCATCACCATCCATTAGCGTTCACTCACCCGTAACACCATCGTGCGAATGACAGGATACGAATGAATGTGGAACTCCTCAAAGAATAACGAAAAGCTGGGTTTGGATGACTGCGAGAGGAACGATTGGGGAAGAAGAAAAAAAAAAAAAGAAAAAAGAAAAAAGGAACACACGCGAATAAAAAAAAAAGAAGCACACGAAAGTGGAGACGATGTCGGACATTCTCTGAGGCAGGAAACGACGAGCAACTGAAGACGTTGCACTTCGTAAGAAGAAGAGGAACCTGAAGATCCCGTCGATGGACGCCTCGTTCCTCATCACCAAAAACGGAAAAAACGTCTCTCGTATCTGCAAAGAAAACCGAAAGACATCGACACTGATTAACGTGTATTGCCAAGAAAAATAAATCAATTCAATTTAATCGCTCTTGACAAAATTTGCAAGACGATTTTAATATTCTACTTTATCATTATTATTCGGAAAATAAATAAATAAATAAATAAATAAATAAATAAAACACCGTGAATAATGCCAACAATTGAAACACGGGCATCGGAAAAATGGCGAGATTGAATAGCTTGGAAAATTGCTTGAAGCGAACAGGGAGATAGAACGACACAACTATGTTTCTCAAAACGACCTCATTTAATCCAATTAGCTTGAAAATAACAGCAATCGAAAACGTTCGAGTTTCGCCATTTGAATATCGCGATGGCTCGGAGATGCAAAAATTCGTACGGCCAAAAATAAATAAAATAAATAAATTAAAAAAAAAAAAAAAAAAAAAAAAAAAATGCAAAATGGTCTAGCGAGCGCATACGTGGCGAGATACTGTGACGCTTGCCGAGACGCCTGTGTGGTAAAATCGGAACACCGCGGCGCGCATCGATCATTGTGAATATTAGGATAATAGTCAAAAGCTAAAAGTAGGATTAGACGAAAAATGAGATCCGCGAGCAGAAAGCTGCGAGGCTTAACCGTCTTGCGCCTGCGAGCGCGCTTTATTCGCAAAAAAAAGAAAAAAAAAAAAAAAACACCAGAAAAATAACAACAATAATTCCGACTGCAATTTAACGGTGGGAACTGATTAATGCGTAGACACGAAATTCACCACAGATTAAATATCATTCTTTAGCGAATTATACGAAAAACTACGGTAGCCGTTGTAGCTCTGTTCGTTAGTAAAACTGGGACGAAATTATTTATGAAGCATTTATTATGTCGAACGAAGAATTGACCGGTTTCTCTTTGGTTTCTTAATTCGTCTTTCTTATTTTCAATGTTCGTGTGTATACTTTGTGCGGAGAAGAAAAAAAAAAAAAAAAAAAACCAGAAAAAGAAGATCCAACTTGCGATTATGTTGTTCCAGGTTATATATGAGAGGGAGAAAACGTAAACGAAAATCCATAAACTCATCAAATTCATCCCCATTTAAGTTAAATAATTGATAATTTGTAAAGTTTTTTCTGAAGTATTACGTATGATGAAATTGAAAAGAAAATAATAATAATAATAATAATAATAATGAAATGAAAAGAAAAATTAATGCTCTTCTGGCGATTTAAGTAGTTTACGATACTTTGGAAAATCGAAACTTCCGATGTAAACTTTTTATTTAAAAACTTCTTGAAAATTGTTATTTATGACCATGAAACGAGAACTACTGTGGGCTTAATAAATGATATTTGTCGACAAATAAACGATACTGCGTTTCTTCATTTCACAGCGAAAAACCAACTTCCTTTCCTTTCTTACAACGCACTATTGACAAACAACGAAAATCGTGATGAAAATAAAAGTGCCTTGGCGATGTTCGACTTTTTATAATACATCTCTGGAACATGGGGAAAAACACGTCAAGCCGGCCAACCCAATTTTTCATGCCAACAAAACGTCCTCACATTTCTTCAGAATGTTGTTCTGGTTGAAGAAAAAACGTAGGAATTTTTTCAGATTTTTTTACTGCATATTCCAGCCATTGAAAATCGCTGAATATAATCATTGTTCATTTTTACGACTATAACTCGTAAAAAAACGAGTCGAAATGAGTTTTAAAAATTATCTGGTTTAAAAAAAAAAAGAAGAAAGCTAACGATTTTTTTTCACGATTATAAAAGTGCAGAAGATCGCACTTTTCCTTCCCTCGTTCGACGCACCCTCCTCGCCGCGTTTACGCGTCAATTATTATCATCGAGAGCTATGAAACGAACGACCCACGTAATTAAAAGCTGTATCAACCTTTTATTGATGACAAAACTCATTCATATGTACACAGTCTCCCTGCGCACTCGGGCGCTGGTTCGCTATTATTGATCGATTGTTGCCCATCGTCGATGAACTTTAAAACAGCTACTTATTATTTTTTCTTTTTTTTCGCATCGAGCATTCCGTGCTTCGTACGCGCGCTTTGAGCTTATTACGTACCTATTTATTTCGAGCTCAGCTAGTCATACAAGAGAAAAAAGACGGGCACACAAGCGGATATAAATTTCGACGGATTGTCTGTATGAATATCAGCAACGAACAACGTAGCAACAGTCACAGGAACTTCCTCGCAAATAGGAGTCGAATGTATTCGAGCTATTGAAGATATTTGAAATACTGGTCGAGAGAACGCGTCTTAATAGAGGAAATACGAAAAATCCAATGAAAATCTAATGTTCCAATAAACATTTTTCCTATTTTCATCTTTTTTCTTTTCAATGATCATTCCGTTCTTTATTATTGCATTCTGATATTTTTTTTTTTTTTAATTAGGATTTAATTAATCTTGATTAAAAATATAGATTTGCTTATGAAGAAATTCTGAATATATCAGAGGAAGATAATGTGAAAAAATTTCAACCAGGGCGTCGATTTCGAGAAAATAAAATTGTATTTTATTTGGTTAAAAAAAAAGCAAAAAGAACTTTTTTTATCTAAATTAATGTTCAACATTTTATCTTTCTATGTATTTTTTTTCGTACGAGTGACAGTTTTGGCGCCAAAAAAATAAACAATTTTTTCAGTATTTTTTACTGGCTAAAAAGTGAATCGGAAAAATCTGAAAAAAATTGTGAGCTTTTTTATCAGTCAGAATATTTAGAAGAATTATGAGCAGTTCCTATTGACGGGAAAAATGTTGATGGCTGAATTGATCTGCTTTGCATCATAGAAAAAAAATTCAAGAATTCTTGCCGAATTTTTGAATTTCAACTGAATATCATGTAAAATTCAAGTGAATTCGATGCTATTCAGTAAAGTTTTAATATAATAATTACTTTAACGTATAACCCAAAATTATTAAAGAATGATGATTAGATATTTTTCATTAAAAGCTTGAAAAAAAAAAAATGAAAATTGCTTTTGCGTCGAATTCGACGACGTAGTACATCCGAAGCTTTACACAATTGACTCGTGATATTTGCAACAGAATCGAGACTCGTGCTTGAACAATATTTACCAGACGAGAATATTATTGCTTGTGAAGTGGAACAAAAAAAGATTTAAAAAATCACTGCGAGCTGTTTCTACGTTGTCGACTTTTTAAGTATGAAGCCGCATCCCTCAATCTCAATGGTTAATCCAAGATGTACCAAATTAGAAAGACGACAAATTCTCCTTTTGTTTTCCTTTTTTTTTTTTTTTTTGTATATATTCGGTATTAAAATTGCGCGACACGGTAAAGGAACTGAATTGAGGAAAAAACGAAAACACTCTTCCAGTAAAACATCACTCAAGAATTATAAAAAAAAAAAAAAAAACAAAGGGCACCGTAGATGTTTGAAGGAAGGGATGTTTAGAAGTTCTATGTTCAAAGTCGATGAACATTTCTCACTAATCTCTCTCTTTCTCTCCCTCTCTCTCTCTCTCGTTCGTTTTTAAATACTTGTAGAATTATCTTCGTGGATTATTGCATCGCAAAAGAGAAATATGTATTGCGCCTCTTGCGGTCGAAAGACAAAACGTGTCGTAATCTCAGCACCAGCATTCTAAACACACAAAAAAAGGATAATTCGTTTTCTCGCTCGTCTGAGACTATTGAGATGGAGCGAACTGACGAGAATGGACTTTGGTGCACAACTGGGCTCTTCTCACTACTTCTTCTTTTTATTTTCCTTTTTTTTTTCTTCTTCTTCTCCTTCTTTTCCTTTTTTTTTCTTCTTCTTCTTCTTCTTCATCTTCTCCTCCTCTTGCTTCTTCTTCTTCTTCTCGTGGGAAAATAAATTAACTTGCTGCTCTTGTTGGGTTACTCATGATTACTCGTATAAACTTGGCGAGTCCTTTTTAACAATAGCGTGCCGTGGCTTCTTCGGTTTATCGATCGAGTTATTTACGACGAAGGGGGGCGCGTTACTAAAGCTACAAGGTAACTATAGGCCAGATTTTAATAGGAACGAATCGCGGGTGGTACCGTCGCGCATTCATCCTTGTTCAGCGTGTTGTCTATAACCGGTCTGTAATCGATTTTCACCTGAAAAAAAAAAAAAAAACAAATGTCAACAAATGATATTGCGTCAAATGTGGAAATTGCTTTATTTTAATGGAAAAGAAACAAGAAACGAGAAAGCTAATGGCATGACTTGTCGTAGCAGACGAGAACGATGACAAATTGCTTTCATAAGCGCTGCTTGACCCCTCTTTTACAGTACAAACAAATTTATCAAAAGCGGATGATGCAAGTACTGCGTTCTTGTTACGCGATTAAGCTCGATTACAGCATGAAGGATATTCCGTAAATAAGCCATTTTTGATTTCTCATACAGGAAACTTTGTTTTCATGAAAAAAAAAAAAAAAAAACAGATTTTCATGTTTTGAAAAAGTATCCGTGAGTGTGTTCTAGGCACTGAAAATTCTGAAAAAATTTGAGCTCGGATGGAGCTCAAATTTCGCACGCAAATAGAGTAGTGACTCTACTTCAATTGGTGTGATTGTTTGAACAGAATGTATCCATATATACCGATTTTATAGAATTTTTAATTTTTCGAAAAAATCGCGTGATCGCTCTAATTTTCGTAAAAGTTCGATGATTTAGCTGAATAGTTGTTCATAACAGAATTTCAATGTTGTTTGGTATTGAATTCCAACGAAATCGGTAAAGTTGTTTGGATTTTATAGAATTTTGAATTTTTCGAAAAAAAAAAAAAAAAATTGCTTTAAATCACATCGAATCTCAATAAATGAACTGAAATATTTTACAGATAAAAAAATTTAAAAAACAGCTCTGCTGCGTACCAAACTTGGTGATGATCGGTAAAGTCATTCGGATTTTACGGCATTTTGAACTTAAAAAAAAAATCGATTTTCGCTCTAACTTCCGCAAAAGTTAAGAAAAGTAAGTCAAAACTTAGTACTAGATGGAAATATGATGCAACTATATTAATTACGGAATTTTCGTTGTAGTGCGCAGCGTAATTTGTTTGTTTTTTTTATAGATAATCTATTTTGAACTTTTAATTTATGTTGTTGCACAAGCAACTACCAAAAAGTATAGAGGTAACGATATTTAAAAAATGCGAATTAAAATGAAAAATGATGCAAAGTAGAGCTTTGCACATTGCTTCCTCAATAAATCTCATTTTTTACAAAGCTTCCTCTGTGAGGAAGCCAAAATTAATAAATATGTTAAAAAATGAGATTTA
Source organism: Perithous albicinctus (assembly GCA_964016905.1). Lineage (NCBI taxonomy): Eukaryota > Metazoa > Arthropoda > Insecta > Hymenoptera > Ichneumonidae > Perithous > Perithous albicinctus. The sequence goes on from OZ024701.1 coordinate 11,109,344, forward strand.
ATGAGGAAGCAACGTGCAAAGTTCTACTTAGCATCATTTAAAAAAAATAAATGCTGACTTACTGCTCCAGTCTTGATGTCGACTGTCGATAGCGTATGCTTTCTCCAATGTTGTTCAATCGGTTTGGGCTGTTGTCCCTCCAGAGGCTTGCTGTAATCGAACTCGTCGATTCTGTTCTTAAAATCTTCTCGCGCGTGAGCGCCACGGCTTTCCTTGCGATTTTCAGCTCCGTAGATCGTTTGCATAGCGTTTATCATAAGATTCTGAAGCTCAAGCGTTTCAACAAGGTCGGAATTCCATATGAGCGATCGGTCCGAAACTTTGATTTCATCCAGTTTCTTGTAGATATCAGACATTTTACGACAACCTGATTTGAAAAAAAAAAAAAAAAAAAAAAAAAGAAAAATCAAAATATATAAGAAAAACATAGAAAATGATTTTAAAGACCTAAAATAAATTCCTTCTAATTCATAATTTACCTTCTTGGAGGGTTTGAGCTTCTCTGAAAACGGCTGCGTGCGTTTGCATGGTCTTTTGCATATTCAGTCTCAATTCCGCGGTTCTTATCGATCCGTTTGCGTTTCTCACAGCGTCCAAATTGGCAACGGACTCTTCACCGGCATTCTGAAATCCAATATCGCTTTGAATGTGCCTCCTCTTCGCTACAGAAGTCTCGTAATAGATTTTTTTTCTTTTTTTCTTTTTTTTTTAAAATACTCACAGGTCTGAGAGGTCCAATCGCTTCGCCGGGTTTGTTCTCCGACGCGATCGTTTTCGCGCAAGCTCGGCCGAAGACAACGAGATCGAGAAGCGAATTAGCGCCCAAACGATTAGCGCCGTGAACGGATGCGCAGCCGGACTCACCGCAAGCGTATAATCCAGGCACTATTTTGTCCTGACCATTTTTAGCAGTCAGCACTTGTCCTCTATAATTCGTAGGTACTCCGCCTGCGTATTCGGACAAAATATCATTTTGATTTCTCATAGAGGAAGCGTTGATTTCATAAAATAAAATAAAAAGATGTCGAGGTTTGAATGACAGAATACTTAAGATTATATAAAACCTCAAATTTCGGACAAATTTCATTGTAAAAAAAAAAAGCAAGTTCTTTTTTAACGAAAAAAGTAAAATAAATTAAGAGAAACACGTTGTTTTTATTATTTTTTATTTTACGAACATGAACCTTCGCCGATATTTAAATAAATTTAATGATTTTTTTTCTCCATAAAAAAAAATAAAACACGTTTTTTTTTTGCTTGAAATCGGTGGAGACTCGATTAAAATGCGAAATTTTTTTTTTTTTTTTTCTAACTTACCCATATTGTAATGTACTGTGGGAAGTACGGGAATCGGTTCGCGAGTCACGTCAACACCAGCAAAGATCATTGCGGTTTCGGAGATACCGGGCAATCTCGCGGCCAATTGTTCTGGCGGCAAATGATGCAGCTGCAGGTAAATATGGTCTTTCTCCGGACCGACGCCACGGCCCTCGCGTATCTCAATCGTCATTGATCTCGAAACAACGTCGCGGGACGCGAGATCCTTCGCTACGGGAGCATAACGCTCCATGAATCGTTCTCCCTCGCTGTTTACTAGATATCCACCCTCGCCTCTGCTGCCCTCAGTAATGAGGCAACCCGCACCGTAGATACCTGAATAATTTGTACAAATGTAGTGTTAATCTTAAGTTGTTTAGGGAACAGCAGTAAAATACATTTGAAGACACAACGGAATGTGCAATCGCACGATATTGTCAAAATGACGAAACTTTTAAGCTTACAATTATTGATGGGGTATTTATACACCGATCACCTTTTACCATGACCATCGTCGATACAGTTGATTATGTTTTTAGTCATTCACTTCAATGGATAGATGCTCCATTTTTATTTTTTTTTTCAAATTTTTCATCGCATATTTCACGTATTTGTGAATTTCTAAAAATTGCGTTTAAAAAGTTTCGAATGCATGTATCTTCTTCGATATGAATCGTGTCGTAAAAAAACTGACATAAAAGTTTTTCCTCTTGAAGTATACTTTAATGAAAACTTATTTTTTAAATTCTTTAACTCGTTCGAAGCATGGATTTTTAATTAATAAGCATAAAAATCGATTTTTCAAAAACTTGGATATTTTTTATTTTTTTTCTGAAAAAAATTCTACTCATAAAGACGAACATTTTAAGCATAGACGCGAAGTGGGACAATCTTTTTTTTTTATTCTTTATGAGAGTTTGAAAATTAAATAAAAAATTGAAACTCTCAAAAAAAATCGTCCCACTTTGGGACAAAAAATTGGGAAAAGGATATTATTTTAAATTTTTTTTAATGAGAGTTTGAAAATTTAGAAAAAATGTAAAAATCTCGGTAAAAGAAAACATTAAAAAAAATTGTCCCGCTGCCAATTTTTTGTAATCTCACACCAGATTTTACAGATTTTTTTTCAAATTCCTAAACTCAGGCAAAAATGTTTACATTATTTTTTTTTAATGTTATTTTAAATTTTCGAAAAAAAAATCAAAATGTTTCGTTCAGTCGTTCTAATAACAACAAATCTTGACCAAGATGAATATCTCATATATAATTAATTGATTGATAGATACTCACCGGTCGGATGAAACTGTACGAATTCGAGATCCTGATTTTGTAGATTAGCTCGGGAGACCATAGCAGTACCATCGCCGGTGCAAGTGTGCGCGGAAGTGCACGAGAAGTACGCGCGACCGTAGCCACCGGTCGCGAGAACCGTGTTCTTAGAGTGAAAACGGTGAATCGTGCCGTCATCGAGACAGAGCGCAATCACACCTCTGCACTCGCCGTTTTCCATCAACAAATCGAGAGCGAAATATTCGACAAAGTAATTGCAATCGTAGCTCAACGATTGACCGTAGAGCGTGTGAAGAAGCGAATGTCCCGTTCTGTCGGCCACGCAACAGCACCTGTGGGCCTGACCACCTTTGCCGAATTTAAGGGATTGTCCACCGAACGCACGTTGGTAAATTTTACCTGGAAAGAATAAATATTTTAATTATACATATTTATATATATGGGACCATCCACACCAATTCAGACACACACAAAAAAAGAAGAAAATATGTCAATAAATTTATGAGAATCAGGTTCAGGAATTTCAAAATAAAAAAAAATAAAATTCCTGGCGAATTTTTTCATTTTTGATTTAATCTGTAATATCTTGGGAATGATTGATCGTATCGACAATTCTAAAAAATCATAATGTGCGTTTTTTCATGGACCAAAAGAAAAAAAATATTTGGAATTGATTGGGTAATTTCAGGTAAGATTTTACGATAAAACAAACAAATTTTTTTTTTTTACGTTTTGGTCGCCCGAAATCGTCTTCGGAAAAATTGACTCTTATTCTGTAAGTAATAATATTTCAATATTCGATTAAAAAATCGGGACACTCCTATTTTATATATTTGCGGAAACGAAGATAAAACAGTTGCTTGAATATCTAAAGTCGAATTATTTAACAATTGCGACAGAGCTTAAGTTTGAGCGAATACATCGTGGCATCGCGATATAGATAAACAAAACAGAGCTACATAACAACGCTTGTCAAATAATTTGTTTTTTTTTTCCTTTCATTTCAGTCACCAAAAATTTCGTATCTCGTTTTGTCGTTAACAAAAAAAAAAAAATTGTAACCATTGCCGCGTTGCAAAATTTCGCGAACTAAAATGCCGTAGTGTCTGCATGATTTAGAAAGAAATTGGGTCGAGTTTTGAATAAACGTTTTGGAGAGAATCATGGATCCGGTTGAGACAAAACAGGGGCGTAAGGATGATCGAGAAGACGAGAATATCGAGGAAAAGGATGCCGAGGCGAAGCCCGTAAAGTCGAACAATCACAGGAAAGCACGAAAAAATGATAAAATGCCGGGAACCAAATTGAAAACTTCACGTCCGAATTCCGCTCAAAATCGTCGTGAATCTTCGCGTTCTCGGTCGAGATCGCGATCGCAATCGCGACAATCGTCAGCCGCCAGCTCCAAGAAATCCTGGAAAAGTGCAAATGCGTGGCTAAATTTTGTCCAAGATTTTCGAGAGGTATATATGTCGACAGATTTTAGAATTTCTAAAATTTACAAAATACATTAAATATTAATTATTTCTGGTGAATTCTGTAAGTAATATCAGTAGCAATATTTTTATTGTATCTGCGTGAAGAAACACTCATTTTTTAGCTCCAAAATACAACATTTTTTTGATAAATTTTAAAATTCAAAAATGTTATTAAAAAAATTATTAAAAATTCCATAAAATCGAGTATAAGGCAACAAATTTATTAATAAAAACTGTAGTTTTTTTTTTTTTTTTTTTTTTTTTTTTTTTTTTTTTTTTTTTTTTTTTTACAAAATAGAAAATAATCTTTTAATAACATTTATGAAAAAGGTTTTAAAAAAATTAAAATCTTTTTATCTTATAATCGATTTTATGGACTTTTTCCAGATTTTCAAACGAGAGCAAACATTTTAGAATTTCTAAATTTCTTCAAATCACTCAAAATAAAAAAAATAAATAAAAAATGTTGGGTTTTAAAAATGTACAAAAAAAAATCAGTCATTCTTTGAGCAAATGCGATAACATAAAAAAAAACATTGGGATTCGAGTGTGCTCAAAAAATATTGTTCAAAGGTTTACCGTGATTATCCGGCTTCGCGGAGGGCGAACGCGTTTCGTCTCGCGAGCGAGGAATGGAGTCAAATGACCGCAAAACAGAAAAAGCCTTACATCGACGCGGCGAATAAGATAAAACGACAGAAAGAACGGGAGAATGACGGCGAACGTAGAAAGAAATCGAAAACGAAGCGTAAAGTCACGAAAACCGAGTCGACCCCAAAAGTTTTAAATAAAAAGGTACGCAATTTATGCTATAGGGGCAAAACACGTCAAGACCGAATCGTTCGAAGAGCTGTAACACTGGAGCGAAATAGCCGCCCATCTCGCCAATTTTTTCTAAGATTCTAGGCATTTCAACGAAGAAAATGTGAAAATTTCAACTAAATCGGAAATGTCGTTTCGGAGGGAAAAAATTGGCAACTTTATTTCATTGAAAATTAGCATAAAATGAAATCGGAGAATTTGCCAAAAAATGTTTTTGGAAAGTACGCTGAAAATCCAAAATTTCATGTTCTTATGATTTTTTTTTTTGCCAGCCGTAGTATTGGCTTTAAAAAATAAACAATGATTATTTTCAGCGATTTTCAATGGCTGGAATATACAATTAAAAAATTTGAAAAAATTCCTATGTTTTTTCTTCAACTAGACCATCATCCTGAAAAATTGGGGTGGTCGACTTGACGTATTTTGCCTCTATAATATACCTAGGTCATATTATCAATACTATCTTGTTTTATTTGTAATTAAAGCAGAAACGTAATCAAGACGAAGAGAATGACGAAAAGAGCGACTCTGAATCAGACACAGGAACGGAAGCGTCTGGAAAAACAGTCGAAAGCGATAACGCATCCGTAGACACGGATGGAAGTATATAAATTTGCGGAGAATCATTGATACGTCGATTCAAGTGTACCGTGAAAGTCCCCTAATCAAAATTACGATTTTTATCGTCGTCCAAACAAACATCGCTATATTATGTACTTGTCTGCCGATATGACTCGATTACAGAATCGTAAAACAGAAAACATCTTCGTATTTTCAAAATAAATGTGTAAACTGTAAATCCGCTCGATTAAATGACTATGATAAACATTTCTGAATTCTAAAATCTTCACTTGAAATCTAAACGCGATTTATGACTTTTTGTTCTTCAGTCGATATTCTGTTGGCGGGTTTTTTTTTTTCCTACCGTGAAATCTAAAAAATTGCGCCATCTGTTCATTTTTTTCATTTTTTTTTCTGATAATATATCAGCTGTGCCTTTTTGGTGTCAGCGTAATTCAGAAATGTTTGCATCACGTTTATTTTTCTTTCTTTTTCATTCCTCGATTGTCTGACAGTTTTTTTTTTTTTCGTCAATTACAATAAATTGCGATAATTCTTGTATTCTTTTTTTTAAGAAAAATAAAATATCTGCCATCAAATAATCAAATAGTGGAAGAAAGCATCTTAAAGATTTGTAGAAAAAAATTGAAGTTTTTTTTTTATTAATCGTCGCGTTTTTTTCTAATTCATCAAAAAGAAATATTCGCCAAGAAGAGCTGTAAATTATTTTTGGATTACACTCGAAGCTACAAAGTTACGGCTGTTGTTTGTTTAAAAAATGCAGAAGAGAAAAAAATCTTCAGGGTCATTCTTATCTATATCTTTGAGATACGCTTCTAGCTATTTTTTAATTACTGCAATCTCACGCACATCTTTAGCAGCGCTTAAAGTATTAGCTAAGATAGTTTATTATTTTTTTTTATTTTTTTAACCATCTCGGAAAAAAAATCAATAAATTTGACATATTTTCGTATGATTTTGTTTCCTCGTAGAGTAATGAAGATTTTAGTCTCAGGATACTAAAAATTGAACGAAAAACGTTTGGAAAAGTAGTTTAGAATAACGATCGACGTTCGTGTGGCTGCCAAGTGTTTCAAAACTAATTTATGGGCTTTATTTCTCCCAATTTTCGTTAGAATCGTTACAATTCAAATTTTGTAAAATATTCAAATTCTCAAAAAAAAAAATGCATCTCTTATAAACTCAGAATGGCTTGAAAAGTATAAAGCTGAAATTTTGCGAGATTTTTGTAGCTAAAGATTTGACTGTCTCATGATTTTTAGATAAAAATACAATTAAAAAAGAAATTGAAGAAAACTTGAGGCAGGTTTCGGAACGAATTTTAGAGCATCAAAATTTTCAACAGATTACATCGACTACTCAAATCTTTCAAATATTATTCACAACGTACTAATATTGTCCCTTGAAGCCCGCGAAAAAAAAGATCGATCTTTTTTTTGTGATTACCATCGAAAAATAGAAGAAAAAAAACCAAAATGTTGCTTGAGCATTATCTAAAAAAAAAAAAAATTAAACCACCAAAATTTAGTGAAAATTATTTTTTCACAATGTACTAACATTTCCCCTTGAGAACCGCAAAACAAAAAAAGTCGATTTTTTTTGTGATTATCATCCAAAAATAGAAGAAAAAAAACCAAAAAATCAAAAAAAAATGTAGACTATCAAAATTTAGCAAAAATTATTTTTTCACAATGTACTAACATTTTCCCTTAAGAACCGCGAAAAAAAAATCGAACTTTTTTTTTTCAATCACCCTCGAAAAAACGGAGTTTCTAATTTTATTTTTTTTTTGTAATTCTCCGTAAATGACTCGAATTACAAGATTATTAAAAGAACAAACGTTGCTTGTTTACTGTGAATAATTCTGCGCGATATATATATACTAACCGTCGGTAGTACGACTGAACGGCATGCCGCAGTTTTCCAATTCAATTACGGCCTTAGGGGCCTCACGGGTCATATAATGAATAGCGTCCTGATCGCCGAGCCAGTCGGAGCCCTTTACGGTATCGTACATGTGCCATTGCCAGTTGTCCTCTTCCATGTTTCCAAGTGCAGCGTTGATGCCACCCTGAGCTGCGACAGTGTGTGATCTTGTTGGAAAGAGCTTTGTGATAACAGCTGTTTTAAAGCCTTCGGCCACCAGGCCGTATGCAGCTCTGAGGCCGGCGCCACCGGCTCCCACGACCACTGCATCATAAGTGTGATCTACGACTGGATACTGTTTGGAAATTGCGTCTGAGACCTTAGCTGCCTTTCCGTCCGGAGTGTAGTGAAATTTTCGATTCGCCACCACCGGCAGTCCCAATTTATTCTGCAAATTTAAACAACAATTTTTTTACTTAATGTTTGTCAAGTTTTTTATGTATTTGTATTAAAAAAACGTTTTCAAGAAAATTGCAGAGATTAGAATTATTTCTTTTTTACTCCTAAAAGGTTTTTAGATTGGGTAACATTAATATGTAAGCATTTTTGTAAAATTGTTACTTTAAACATAATTTTTTACTCAATATTTATTAAGTTTTATGTATTTTTCTAAAAAACGTTTTCAAGAAAATTGCAGAGATTAGAATAATTTCTGTTTTACTCCTAAAAGGTTTTTAGATTGGGTAAAATTAAAATATGAGCATTTTTGTAAAATTGTAAATTCGAACATAATTTTTTACTCAATATTTATTAAGTTTTATGTATTTTTCTAAAAAAACGTTTTCAAGAAAATTGCGGAGATTAGAATAATTTATTTTTTACTCCTAAAAAGGTTTTTAGATTGGGTAAAATTAAAATATAAGAATTTTTGTAAAATTGTAAATTCAAACATAAATTTTTACTCAATATTTATTAAGTTTTATGTATTTTTCTAAAAAACGTTCTCAAGAAAATTGCGGAGATTAGAATAATTTCTGTTTTACTCCTAAAAGGTTTTTAGATTGGGTGAAATTAAAATGTAAGAATTTTTGTAAATTTGTTACTTCAAACATCATTTTTTACTTAATATTGATTAAGTTTTATGTATTTTTCTAAAAAACGTTTTCAAGAAAATTGCAGAGATTAGAATAATTTCTGTTTTACTCCTAAAAGGTTTTTAGATTGGGTAAAATTAAAATGTAAGCATTTTTGTAAAATTGTAAATTCAAACATCATTTTTTACTCAATATTTATCAAGTTTTATGTATTTTTCTAAAAAACCGTTTTCAAGAAAATTGCAGAGATTAGAATAATTTCTTTTTTTACTCCTAAAAAGGTTTTTAGATTGGGTAAAATTAAAATGTAAGTATTTTTGTAAAATTGTAAATTCAAACATAATTTTTTACTCAATATTTATCAAGTTTTATGTATTTTTCTAAAAAACCGTTTTCAAGAAAATTGCAGAGATTAGAATAATTTCTTTTTTACTCCTAAAAGGTTATTTATAATCTAATTAAGTTATAATCCAAAATTGCAGATATTAGAATAATTTCTGTTTTACTCCTAAAAGCTTTTAAATTGGGTAAAATTAATATATAAGCATTTTATAAAATTGTAAATTCAAACATCATTTTTTACTTAACATTTATCAAGTTTTATGTATGTTTCCAAAAAACCGTTTTCAAGAAAATTGCAGAGATTAGAATAATTTCTTTTTTTACCTTTTTTATCATTATTTTTTTATTCTCCAAGAGCAAAAATAAAGCAGCTCGTCAATAACGTCAAAGTATCGTTCGTAACTCAATCTGTACGCATTTGTAATTTTCCATGCAATTCTACGCGCTCGTAAAATCCAAATTGTTGAAGCCGATGAAGTGCTTTTGTAAAAAAAAAAAAAAGAAAAAAAAAAGTGCGTCTGAAAGAAATCATAATTTTGCGCAATCGCGAACGATCGGGATGGTTGCTCCTCGTGTCTTGGCACAAGTCGATCAAAAATTGCGTGTGTCTCTTCGTTTTAAGTTCGAGATTCGTGAATTAGATAACGGCGCATGTGATCACTTTGTCTGAGGAGGTTCTGCAGCGCCAAAGAGCGCCTTAGAATTGTCATGAAAAGCGGTCGAGAATTTTCGACAAAAGTACACGAAAAAAAAATTCGCCTCGTGCAATTGAATTTAAGCATCCAAATTTTTTGTATTCCAATCTTTATCATACAATAATCCACTTATCAAAACAAAAGAGCATTCAATAAAAAAAAAAAAAAAAAAAAAAAAGGGGGGGGGGGGGAATCGCGTCGTCTGCTCTAACAATGCAAACCCAAGAAAATGAAATAGCAACGTCGCGCTGTTCGAAATATCGAACGTTTACCCTCGCAAGGGTTGTTTTCCATCAAAAGGGTGTCTCACAAAAAAACACCCCAATTGATGAAAAAACAAAAAAAAAGTGTAAAAAAAAAATGGGCAAAACAACGCTTTTTAGCACGACTTGCAAATTACGTAATACGAGATATATTTTTTTCGTTGGTTGAAAATAAATTCGTGAAGCTTTTTTTTTTAATGGATATGAGAGAGAAAATTGTTAATTAGCATCGTCGAGATAAAATATATTATATAACGTTTGAAGAATGAAAAAGACAGGTTCTAACACGAATATATATATATATATATATGTGTGTGTGTTTTCTTACCAGAGCAATGTTAGGCTTTCGCGCAAGTAGACACGAGAGCTTGAGTATTCCACTCATTTTTTATAAGCTGCCACAGTTTCGTAGCTCGTTGCTGTAAAATCACGTGTGAATATTTTTGCTGCACTCGTTAATTTTTCAATAAGCCGGCAATTTTACAGAGTTTTGTTGTTGTTTTTTTTTTTTTTCTTTTTTTCTGTACACGGCTTTAACCTCACTTCGCGCACTTCTCGCACGGCAACGTGAGAACCCTGCTGGTTGAGTACCAAGCGTGGACTGGCGGAGGTCTTGCAATGCTGCCAACACACACTCGTCGCGGGTGAAATCTGTACAGCTGACTCTACGTTGATATCACACTTGGAACGCTTCCCCTCGATTTTTCGTTCTGTGTAAGAAGATTCGATTTTTATCAGGTTAGTCGAGCAACTTGGAGTTTTTCCATTTTTTTTTTGTTCTTTTTGCGAGTCGTGTTTTAGAGTAATCAAAAGATAGTTGATAGTTTTTTTTTTGTTTTTTTTTTGGCAAAAATGGGAATCATTTGGACGAAAAATCTGGAATTTTTGATTGTTTTTGGATGAAAATTGGTTTATTCGATTGGGGATCGATTGTTAATCTCGAGAACGAAGAAATTGTAACGTTTTTTTGATAATATTTTTCTTCCTCGTAGAGGAAACTTTGCTTTTATGAAAATATCTTTTTCGGGATTTTCAAGTTAAGTCATTTTTAACGGTTTTCATAAGCTACAAAGGAATCGCTCCAATCAGCTGATCGCCGGCGGCCATCTTGCGATAGTTCGATGTGTTCAAATAAGCTATTTGAAAAAATCATTTATCAATGCGAACCAACAATTGATCACCTCAATTTGTGGAAAAAAAACATTGGACTTTAGTCACAGAATCGACGTACAAAATTTGGTTAAGTTATTTTCAACCGTTTTTGAGAACATAAGCTACAAAGAAATCGCTCCAATCAGCTGATCGCTGGCGGCCATCTTGTGATACTTCGATGTGTTCAAATAAGCTATTTGAAAAATTCATTTATCAATGCGAACCAACAATTGATCACCTCAATTTGTGGAAAAAAACATTGGACTCTAGTCACAGAATCGACGTCCAAAATTTGGTTAAGTAATTTTCAACCGTTTTCGAGAACAAAGGTTACAAATAAATCCCTCAAATCAGCTGATCGTGAAACGCATAACTCCCGCGTCTTTTTTGCCAGGGTGGCCAATCAAGAGTAAAGAAAACATAAGAGTCGTTTTGAATACAAAAAAAACGTTAAAAAAGTAATAAACATTAACGCAATTTATTCTTTCGCTAGTTTGCAAATACAATTGAAATTCAGAAATTCAAAAAAACGCGCGCGAAACAAGATTCTGAGCAGAGGCAACTCTCAAAAACAAGGAAATTCGGCGCCGATACTTCATGGCATATTGTAGAGTCGACTGTAGCACCGGAAGATCGAGCCTCCCATCCACCGTTACGTTATACGCCCTGTATACATATATACAGCGTATATAAGATACGTTAGAAACTTTTGTGTTAAGGACCTAGGGATTCTTGTTGGGTTTGAAGATTAACGGTGTACCTGACCTTGCGCACTGTGTATTATGATGTACACGGTAGGAATTGTAGGTACTTTTGTACATTCTGTGCATTTCGCCAGAGTCGACGAAATTTTGCGCGATATAAACACGCGGCCTATCAGTGACTCTCAGCCCGTATTAGCGATGCTCGCCGAACCGAAACCGCCCACGCTGGTCCAGTGGCATTTTTATTATGGGATTGCGCAGGGAAACGGGTTGAATTACACCGAGTTCAATTAGGTGAGGTGGGTGAGGTCGTTCATTGGTTCTCAATTGAACGAATGATACTTCTCGATCGGTACAGTTTTTCATTTATAATATATAGGAAAGTCTACGTGCACATATGCATGTATAGCAAACCTTGCAGTATTGTTGATGATTGTACTGGCGAATTGGCTAAGAGTCGGCCATCTCCTCTGTTGATGCTGAGGAGTGGCGAAGGGAAATTAACCAAAATATCGAGTAAAATTCTTTTTCATTTCTCGATTCTAGATTAGGGATACACTTTAGAAATATATTTCTCTTACGCACAATATATGTTAAATATGAGCTAGTGTTTTTCGTACTTCCAGAGGGTTCCACACATATATAGTCCGAGAGACATATGGGGCATTCCAGGTGAAATCAGGGAGTCGTTTCTCTCGACCTTTATCGGATAATTGTGATTTATCACTTTGACAAAAAATAAGGCCCTTTTTCGAAATTTCTCCCCCCTACCCCTTTCTTTGTTGGTTTAGCGTGCTTTTTTGTTAAAATTGGATGTAACTCGAAATATACCTTAAAAAAAAAGATTGTCTAAATTTTGGGGTGTAAAAATATATTTAGAAACATATTTCGCTTACGCACAATATACGTTAAATGTGACCTGGTGTTTTTCGTACTTCCAGAGGGAACCACACATATATAGTCCGAGAGACATATGGGGCATTCCAGGTGAAATCAGGGAGTCGTTTCTCTCGACCTTTATCGGATAATTGTGATTTATCACTTTGACAAAAAATAAGGCCCTTTTTCGAAATTTCTCCCCCCCACCCCTTTCTTTGTTGGTTTAGCATGCTTCTTTGTTAAAATTGGATCTAACTCGAAATATACCTAAAAAAAAAAAATGTCTAAATGTTGTGGTGTAAAAATGTAACTTTCATATCGTTCTATATCTGTTAAAAGTCATGTTAATACTAATTAATTAATAATTTTGTTGTTATTTTGGATTATTCTCAAACTTCATTACTTAAATGTTATTAATAACATTAATAATAACATGATAATAATTATTATTATTTTTTTTTCGTGGAAATTATGAAATATTTATAATAATGATGATGAAAAGGAAAGAAATAATAATTTATTTTGAAATGTCTTTAAAATGTAAAGTTGAGCTCGAAATCTTCAATTTCGTGTATGAGGAAAAAAAACGAAATTGCGATAACGAAATATCGCAATTTCGCTCCGACACATAATTTTTATTTTATGTCAGAAACATTATTATTATCTCAATCAGTTCGCTGTATAATATTTACAAGCGAATTTTTTGTGGATAATTTAAAATGTGCTTTCACAATTTTCATTCATCACACGTCGACTGTAATATTTATTATGCACGTATATCGGTGCGATGTTGCTGAATTTAAATATAGAATTGCTAGAGATTGCGTCGACAACAGAGTATTTTCACGTGGCTTTTGTACACCGAGCAGCATAATATATCAGTTCTTATGAAAGAGCGTGGGGGCTCGACGCAATTTCCTAAGCTTTTCATTGGCCAACAAGCAGCAGGCTCGATCCAGCTGATCAGACTATCAGCGAACCACGATATATATATATATATATATATATATATATATATATATATGTGTGTGTGTATAATCACGGCTAGCTTAGCTGGTTTGTACGTATATGTGCGTTACGTTCTAAGTTGGAAGATAAAATAATGTTATGTCTCGCCGAATTATAGCCGAGGCAGTCCATGTCAAGTCAACGGGTTCGTCACCTTGGCATTTATTTCCCCTTCTGGAATGTGATATGAAAGTTACAAAAAACACACAAAAAAAAAGAGATTTTTTGTGTCGAAACTAGGTCGACGATTTTGTTGAAATTTTTACGGTCTTTGTTGAAAAATTAATTAATTAATTTTTGACGATTTAAAAAATTCTCAATTCGTAATCAAAGAAATTCAAAAATTTCGAAAAACCAAAAAATATACGTAATTGTTCAAAAACTACATTTTGTGAAGTTTCTTTCGACTTTTCTATATGAAAAGTAAAAATAGATTTGTCAAAAAATCTTAAATTTGCATTATAAAATTCTCAATTCGTAATGAAAGAAATTCAAAAATTTCGAAAACCCAAAAAATATACGTAATTGTTCAAAAACTACATTCTGTAAAATTTCTTTCGACTTTCCTGTATGAAAAGTAAAAATAGATTTGTCAAAAAATCTTAAATTTGCATTATAAAATTCTCAATTCGTAATCAAAGAAATCCAAAAATTTCGAAAATCCCAAAATATACGTAACTATTCAAAAACTACATTCTGTAAAATTTCTTTCGACTTTCCTATATGAAAAGTAAAAATAGATTTCTCAAAAAATCTTAAATTTGCATTATAAAATTCTCAATTCGTAATGAAAGAAATTCAAAAATTTCGAAAACCCAAAAAATATACGTAATTGTTCAAAAACTACATTCTGTAAAATTTCTTTCGACTTTCCTGTATGAAAAGTAAAAATAGATTTGTCAAAAAATCTTAAATTTGCATTATAAAATTCTCAATTCGTAATAAAAAAAATCCAAAAATTTCGAAAATCCCAAAATATACGTAACTATTCAAAAACTACATTCTGTAAAATTTCTTTCGACTTTCCTACATGAAAAGTAAAAATAGATTTGTCAAAAAATCTTAAACTTGCATTATAAAATTCTCAACTCGTAATAAAAAAAATCCAAAAATTTCGAAAATCCCAAAATATACGTAACTATTCAAAAACTACATTCTGTACATTTTTTTTTTTTCGACATTTCTATCTATATAAATTTTCTTTTTTATTGAAATAATCATAATGAATGTATTTTTTTTTTTAAATAACAATATTTCATATATATATGTGCTTGTTATGTTTGGAATAAATATGCAAGCTGTGTTTCCTCTGCTAAGCCGGGTCAAAACGCCGTCGACCGCGATTATCAAATAAGGCGCGAATAAATTTCTATCCCTCGGCCGCGGGTACAAAGTATATTAGCGTGCCATCGGAAATTAAGGGGCGACGAAGTCGTTACTTATTCGATTAATGCAATTGACTGAGACACGATACGTAGGCAGAATCAAGAGCGGTCATGAGAACGTCGCGTCTGGTCTCATTACATGTGTCGTGTCGTTTATTAATGCCTGTGTCTCGTCGAAACGAATGTTGATTCAGTCTTGAATCGCGCGTGAGGCGAAGGCGACGAGACAGGTCAGTAAGCGCGAATAGCCGGTGGCACGTGCTGCGCTTCGGAGGCGTCCAGTGTGGCGTCGATGACCGGGCGATGAGAGATGCAAATCTGCACAATCGTTGAAAAAACAATTTCATTATCGTTCACTGAGACTGTTCAGAATGTTACAAAAAAATTTGCTACTTTTTATTAGCGAACATTTTTTCTTATCAATCGGCGTATTAAGCGAAAGTAATTGGATTTGCGGATATTTAGACTAATATTTTATACGTAATTGGTCGCTAGTATTAGTTTTTGAAAATATAGAAAATTGAATAAAAGTTAGATGCGTAAGAATAATTTGTTAGGCATGTCAGAATTTTTTTTCAGATTTAATTGAAGCGATTTTTTTGAAAACTTAAATTTTTTTTTTAATGAAAAGAAATCGCTTTTAAAAAAGTCAGAACATTTTTCCAAGTCCGGAGATTTTTTTCAGATTTTAGCGAACCGATATTTTTAATTTATTTTTTTTTTTTATTTAAAAAGTAGTTTAAAAAAAAATCTGAATAAAATTTCCGACGAAATAATTAGCAATGTTGTTTATGTCGAAATAATGTTTTTAATTGAAGATGGGATTTCTTGAAATCGTAACTTTTAGGATTTGAAGAAATCCCTTTTTTATCATTTTTCATTTTACCGAGGGCCATTTTTCTGGGTAACTTTTTTCTCGGTTTCGTCGTTCACTACCGATAGTGTACATCGCGAGCTAATGTACAATAATGTCACAAAAATATATGAGATCATCTTCGCTTACCGAACCGTCTTCAAGTAGCCATGATAAAGTATGTTTACGCCAATGCTCACTCAACGGTCGCTTAGTTTGACCGCTTACAGGTTCCTTGTAGTCGTACTCGTCGATACGATCCTAAAAATTCATATTTTTCATTATATAATTACATTTTTAGAGTAAGGTACACCGATCTTTAAATTAATTTTAAAAATCTCGTATTTTATACAAAAATTATTTTTTTAAATCACAGCCTACAATATCGTTAAATTTGCTTGTTAAATTCTTAAGGAAAAAATAATTTATTTGTTGTTGTAGAAAAGGTTCTGCGGATAAAATAGAATATTCTCCAAATTGACGATTCAGATGCTAACCTGATGAAAATATTTCTCTGAAAAGATCGCTAAAAATTTCTCTGAAAATTTCTCTAGAATTTTCTCTGAAAATTTCTCTAGAATTTTCTCTGAAAATTTCTCTAGAATTTTCTCTGAAAAATTTCTCTGAAAATTTCGCTAAAAATTTCTCTGAAAATTTCGCTAAAAATTTCTCTGAAAATTTCGCTAAAAATTTCTCTGAAAATTCCGCTGCAAATTTCTCTGAAAGTTTCGCTACAAATTTCTCTGAAAATTTCTCTAGAATTTTCTCTGAAAATTTCGCTAAAAATTTCTCTGAAAATTTCGCTAAAAATTTCTCTGAAAATTTCTCTGAAAATTTCTCTAAAAATTTCATTGAAAATATCTGAATTTCTATCACTTTTCGCACTTTTCAGAGAAAGTCATTGTTTTCTTTAAAAGTGAATATTCCTGATTATTCAGAAATTCTCTGAAATCACTCATAAAGTCTATTCGGATTTTCTCCGAACCCACTTTATTAAAAAAAAAACACACACTTTTCCACAATTCTTCAGAAAACACTGTGAACATCTTTGAAAAATTGTAACTGCTGGGCTTTTAGCGACGAAAACTGCAGACATTTTCAGCATATATCAGAGAAACTGAAAGAAAAAAATGTAGAAAAATCTCTGAAAGTCACTGAAGCGGTCCAGTTATAGTTTTAAAAAAAAAAAAAATTGTCAGAGAAATATTTTCCACCAGGGATAGATGCATCTCATTACTGGAAAATCGTCTCTGGCGTGAGCTCCTCGAGATTCCTTCCGATTCTCCGCAGCGTAAACCGTGTGAATGCTGGTTATCATAAGATTCTGAAGTTCCAGAGCCTCGACGAGTTCAGTATTCCAGATTAAAGATTTATCCTGTACCTTTAATAATTCAAAATAATAATCCCATAAATTGATCATTCATTATGCACTGTATCGAATATATTCGTCTAATTTTTTGTTGTAACACAACTCACACATATATTAGGCAATTCGCATGTAAAAAGTCGCGTCATTTCCTTGCAGCCTCGTTGCAATATTGTACAAGTGCGAAAGACTCCGCAGTAGTTTTGCATAGTACGTTGCATTTCCTCGCGCAGCTCTGCCACAGAAATACATCCCTTTGCGTGGCGAGTTGCGTCGAAACGATGTATCGCCTGCTTGCCGATTTCCTGTAACGATTGTTTAAAGTCCATCTAATATTAAGAGTTACTTTAAGAGACTTGTAATGTACGTCTTCGATGCGGTAGAAAAAAAAAATACCGGTGGTAAGTCTTCGTGATTGTCACCCGGTTTTGTTAAGCGTTCTATATTGTCAGCTACAGCTCGTCCGAACACAATGATCTCCAGGAGGCTGTTAGCACCGAGTCTGTTGGCCCCGTGGACCGATGCACATGCAGCTTCACCTGCAGCCCAGAGACCATCCACTGGAATATCTTCCTCGTTGTCCCGCGTCAGGACCTTCAACGGTGACACCAATTATTGTGGCGAATCGGAGACTGGCATTTTTAAAAGTAACCAGACTCTGTTCTGTTAAGGGGGACTTCTACCCTGGTAACTTTCGGAAAATCGTATTTTTAATTTTTGCAGATTCTTTATCTATATGTAAGTGAAATTTATCCTGTAGAAGGATTTTCCGAAATTCGAACGTTTTAGGCATTAAAAATACGTTCAAGTTCGGAGCGGTCAGCGAGCTCCGAACGTTTCTGCGCGGCGCTCGGCTGGAAAGCCCCAACCGAGCCACGCGACAGAAGATCGGCACAAAACCAGTTGATGGAGATAGAGGAGGGTTGCCTTTATGGAGCAGGTATAGCAGATTGATGGTAATTTATAATGCCTTTTGTGTACACCGATTGCAAAACTTTAAAAGCGTTTTTCTCGATAACACTTTTTTCAAAGTGGCTACCACTCTTCTGACCACTGTGATTATGCGGTCGGTCTGAAATTGTGCATACATACTCGGGCAACGTGTTTTTATGGAATGACGGGGTTTTTTTTTCGATAACTTAATTTTTCGATTTTTTATTCACGTTTTTATACGAAACAAATAGGGGAAAAATCGATTTTTTTTTTTTCAAATCGACGCCATTTTCATAATTCTGCAGTAATCGAAGAAAACCTCCGTCATTGCATGACCAAAGTGATACTGATTAATAATCTGCCCTGAATTTTTTTTTTTCGGATCAACGGTGTGCCAGAAGTGGTAGCCGTTTGCCCCTCCCATTTTGGATGACCGTGTTTGAGGACATGGGACGCCGACAATTTTTATCTTAAAAAAAAAAAAAAAAATTCCATTGTATACTTTAAAACGTAAATAACAAATAGAAAAAAACCGCAGTCCTCTACATTTATTCGTTCCCCCACAAAAAAATAAAATGTGAGCACCTGAAAAATGGTGCTCCAAGGTAGAAGTCCCCCTTAATATAACATAATTTTATGCCACTCGGTGAGAGAGTGCGAGAAGTGCCTACTTCTCGCACTCTTCGCTTCGCGTGCGAGAAGTGCCTACTTCTCACACTCTTCGCATCGCGTGCGAGAAGTGCCTACTTCTCACACTCTTCGCTCCGCGTGCGAGAAGTGCTTACTTCTCGCACTCTTCGCTTCGCGTGCGAGAAGTCGCACTTTATATATTATAAATACGTGCCATTGATGAATAATTGGCTTACCTGACCTCGCCAATTTGTCGGTATTCCGCCCATATTGTAATGCACAGTCGGAATTATCGGAATCGGTTCTTTCTCGCAATCGACACCGGCGAATACCCAAGCGAGGTGTGATATTCCCGGTAGCTTTGTGCGAATTGCCTCAACGGGAAGATGATTCAGCTGAAGGTACATGTGATCCTTCTTTTCGCCTACCCCTCTAATTTTCGAAAAATCATTGAAAAAGGCGTTTCCACAAATGCGGCATTTTTTCGAATAGCGCAATTCAACAGACCTTCCCTCGAGTATCTCGATGGTAATTGCTCGGGATACGACGTCTCTCGAAGCCAGATCTTTGGCGTTGGGTGCGTAACGCTCCATGAAAAAATCACCAGTGGAATTCACGAGCTTTCCACCCTCGCCACGACTGCCCTCAGTCACGAGAACACCACTTCCATAAATTCCTGTACAACGGTAAAAAAAATTAATTCAACATTTTGTAGTCTTAACACAAAGATTGGGCTCAGAGATTTTTTTTTAGCGATTAATTCAACTGAATCTGTCGAAGATATTAATTTTTACCATCGTGACCATTTTTTTCGTAGTTTCTATTATATCACGTAATTAAACTTTGCTCCTCTTAAAAATGCATCCTTTGCAACTAAGGAAATTTTTCACTAAAAACTATATTAAAAAATCGAAATTTTATGTTATATCATTTTGTTTGTACAATGAATCAATTTTTTTTATGTACAGCTAAACGAAATAAAAAACCCAAAAATTGTATAATTCTGGATGAAACATAGGACGAAAAAATCGGAAATAATTTGTAATTATTCTAGGCACTCTAAAACCCTCATTAAAAAATCATTAACTTTTTTTTAGACAATTCCACTTTTTGTGGAATATAATGATATTTTAGAGTGCAATGTGCACTCCAAAGTATCGATATCTCAAAGCGACTGACCGGTAGGATGAAATTGAACAAATTCCATGTCCTGAAGTGGTAAACCAGCCCTGGAAGCCAATCCGTTTCCATCCCCGGTGCATGTGTGAGCTCCAGTGCACGAATAGAAGCATCTTCCTGAGCCACCGGTCGCCAAAACCTTAAGAAAGACGAGCACATACTTCAGTTACATATTCCAAGCGGTCAATAAGTTCTTAAGGAGGCTTCGACAATATAAAGTCCCCTCATATATGTGTAGTAAGATTTCAATAATTGCTTGAAAACCGTATGTATAGCACGAAAACGATGCAGACGTCCAGTCTCAAGTTCCAGTGCCAAAACGCCTTTGCACTTGGTTCCGTGCATTAGAAGATCAAGGGCGAAGTACTCGACGAAGTAATGAACGTCGTAGCGAAGACTTTGGCCGTAAAGTGTGTGAAGCATTGCGTGTCCAGTTCTATCGGACACGGCGCAAGTTCTATGAGCCTGACCACCTTTTCCAAATTTCAGGGACTGACCGCCGAATGCTCTTTGATATATCTTACCATCCTCTGTACGGCTGAATGGACAACCTGATTGAAATTTCATTTATAATACTCGGGTGAATAATTTGGCAATAGTTTTTATGCCACGCGGTGCGAGAAGTGCCTACTTCTCGCACTCTTCGCTTCGATTAGCGTGCGATAAAGTTGTATACGAAACTCGTGCGAGAAACGTTTTTCTCAGTTCGTGTGATTGCAACACACTCGTCAGAAAAAGTTTCATCGCACTCAGTGTCGTAATATACCATTATGGCACGCGGTGCGAGAAATGCGCACTTCTCGCACTCGTGAAATAAAATTGTGCATATGTAACTCGTGCGAGAAATTTTGTTCTTAACTCGTGTGATTGCAGCACTCGTCAGAAAAATTTTGATTGCACTCGTATCGTAATATACTATTATGCCACGCGGTGCGAGAAGTGCGTACTTCTCGCACGCTAAGCGAAATCGCACTTCTCGCACTCGTGAAATAAATTTGTATACACGAAACTCGTGCGAGAAACTTTTAGTTAACTCGTATCATTGCAACACGCGGCAAATTTTATCGCACTCGTATCGTAATATACTATTATGCCACGCGGTGCGAGAAGTGCATACTTCTCGCACGCTAAGCGAAACCGCACTTCTCGCACTCGTGAAATAAATTTGTATACACGAAACTCGTGCGAGATACTTTTAGTTAACTCGTATGATCGCAACACGCGGCAAATTTTATCGCACTCGTATCGTAATATACTATTAAGTATTCATAAATTAGTTAAACCATAGTTTTCTAGCTCGTAGACAGCGGCAGGTGCTTCGCGGGTCAAAAAGTGAATTGCATCCTGATCGCCGAGCCAATCCGAGCCCTTCACCGTGTCGTACATGTGATAAATCCACTTGTCACACTCGAAATTACTTATCGCAGCGTTTATTCCACCCTGAGCTGCGACTGTGTGAGATCTCGTTGGGAAAAGCTTCGTGATTACTGCAACGCGGTAGCCTTTGCTGCCTAATCCAAATGCAGCTCTTAATCCAGCACCACCGGCTCCTATCACCAAGCAATCGTAGCAATGGTCTACCAATGGATATTTCTATACACAGAAATTTCAGACATCAATACTTGCGGATCATACCTGATCATTGCAATTTCCTAAAAGTATTCTTCAGATTTTTTTTTCGAATTTTTTATTTCCTCGTTTATTTTCAGACAGTCCGAATTTTTGTATTTTAATTTTTTCATTTAATTTTTTTTTTTTTTTGGAGAACATAGATTTCGACAATTTACGAAATTAGGAATTTAATATCAGAGTCGAGAGAGTCGATTATGGCTTACCATTTCCGTGGTTTCGTCGACACCGCATTTCGCTTTTTCACCAGGACTGATATTCACATGCAAATATCGACGATTTAATGCTACTTTAGTCGCGTTTTTCGCTTGTAAAATCGATTTACAAGAACACTGATAACTTTTAAAGCGAGAAATCCTATTTTTCGTTGTAAATGAAATATTTCCTCGCGCAAATATAAAACACTTCGATAGCTTGCTCAGCAAAAACATCACGACGAGTGTATAAGAAATTACAGAAACGTCATCGAGTCATTACATGAGATAAGGACGTAGTATTCATTTGTCATCGAGAGAAAAAAAATGCCTTGTTCAGTAGGTTCGCAGGTCATTACAAAACTTCGAATACACATATTTCTATTTGTTTTTTTTTTTTTTCTTTTTTTTACTAAGTTCTGCAAAAGCCTTCCATTGCCCTTGCAAAAATACAGTTCGAAAGATACGCAATTTATTATATAAACTCTTTAAAAATCCTATTTCGTATATATTAGTTTCTCTCGCTACAATAATTAATACAAGAGATGATTGAGAGCTTCTCTTTGGTGGCTGCGATCATCGCAAAAAAAAAAAAAAAGAAGGCTGAGAGATATCATTTCTCTGAAAATTCATCAAAATACGATGAAAAATTATAAAAATCCGCAGATTAAATTGGGTGTAATTTATCTGATGTTACACTTTCAATTTGAATTAATTATTACGCCGTAATTGCAGCGATCTCTTGTAACGATTATCATTTCTTGAGACAGAATCTTTGATTATTTTTTCTCTTTCGCTGTCACGCACATAAAAATGACGAGGCAAGTGCATTGATGTAGATTCTACGATTAGATTTTACTGCATTATCACGAGAATTAAGTGGCTCCTACGTGTCGAAGTGCAACGACTTTTATACTCAACTGTGCACGATGTAAATTACAATTTTTTTTGTACACTACTTTTTCCATAAAAAAGAAAAAAACCAACACGATTTTGCCTATGGACGTAATCTCGAATTGAGAATCTCTCGTGAAAAAAAAAAAAAAAAAACGCCGAATAATTGGAAGATATGAAATTATTTAAATGTAAAAAAAGAAGCTTTTTGTACGTGAGATAAAAGCGGCGCGAATCTCTGAACTCTCTCTGTTTTTTTTTTTTTTTTTTTATACAGCAGCGTATAATTGCCAAGCGCATCAGTTTACGTCTATAAATTATCGGAATTATATATAAATAACGGAAGATACAGTGTATACATTATGTGTGTGTGTGTGTGTAATATATATATAACAGAAAAATAATAACAAAAAATAGTTGAAGGAGAGACTATTTTAGCTTCTCGAGAGTTTGGTCACTTTTTTTCGTCTCATCTTGGCTCGAATCTTCATGTTTTATTTATTTTTTATTTTTTTTTCAGAGCGTAAGCCTCCTTATACCGCATTCGCAGCAAAATTTCGCGGTTTCCGGAAACTTGCAGCCGCACTCGTGGCAGAATTTCGACATTTTCGATGATTTTGCTGAAGACGTCGTACCGGCGTCACCGTCGCGACGACGTTGAGGCGAGTCTTCGTCCAGCAGGCGTCCTGCCATGTCGTTCGTACTGCGTCCATGGTTGGAATATTTTCGATTTAAACTGGAGGAATTAACAGAGATCGATGTTGGGGTGTTAGGCATGCGAGGAATAAAACACGGACGACACAAGTATTTTTTTTTTTTTTAAATGCCAGTGAATTCAAATTATTTAAATTAAAGCAATGATTTCGGGACTCGACGTTCTCTCTTTTGCTTCATGCTTGGCAAAGCTTTGTTGGAAATACAAAAAATTTTTATCTGTTTTTGAGATTCACAGCAGAGCTTTGGAAAGAAACTGTGAATATTTTAATTGTAGAAAAAAAAAGTGAACGGAGCTAAGTTTGAGGAGTTTGAGGTCTTTGTAGTACACGAAGAAAAAAAAGGACATTTCAGGGGAATTCATCGAAATGATTCATATGATTCTGGAAAAATTTATAATTATTTCGTTGCATAAATGGTTGCTAACTTCGATAGTATGATTATTTTCGAATTTGCTTGCAAAAATTATTAGTTTGATACTGGAATATATATTTTTTTTTAAATACTAAGCGTCTCGATAATTGCAGTGATTTCAGTATACATGAAACCGGCAAGCGGAATAAATTCCCCCGGAAAAAAAACCCCCGAGGGTTTTTTAAGGTTCTTTAGGTTCTTTAGGTTTTTTCTTTATTTTTTATTCCCTTTTTTCCGGAGATATTTTTTCTGGGGTATTTTTTCCAGGATTCATGAAACCACTTAAATGATTAGAAACGCTAAAAAAAAAAAAACTCACTATTGTTTTATCGATTTTCAAGTCCTTCAACCTCCTTAATTTGTGATTTATCTCTTTGTATTACGATTCACCCCAATTTTTCATGTCAACAAAACGTCCTAAAATTTATTCAACAAATTGGTCCACTAGACCAACATCCTGAAGAAATGTGAGGACATATTGTGGACCTGAAAAATTGGGCTGGTCGACTTGACGTGTTTTGCCCCTTAAATAACTCGTACTCAACTCCGTTTTTTCTATCATTTGTAATCCCAAACTGCACGTAAATATAACTGAAAAACAAATCGACAAAAAATTGGACAAGTCCAAAAAATCTTAAATTAAATTCCATTTCATAGAAATTAGAAGAATACAATTTTGCCAATCTACAAAGAAGAGACGATTGTAATTAAATTATAATAAACAAGACAAAAAACAAAATCATTAAAATAATTCGCAAGCAAAAAAAAGAAGAAAAAATAAGTAAAATCATGAATATTCAGAAAATTCAGGAACTCAATAATCCAACCTGCTGTACGCAGAATCCGCGCTGAGTTTATTATGATCGTGTCTCTGGTAGCTTTCAGGTGACGACAATTCCTCATCGCTCATCTGTCCGTTTCTCGGTCGATTGGATTGCACGGGACTGGAGATTGAAAGGGAATCATTTTTGAGGAGTGATCTCAGCGAAGGATAAATACCAGATGCGTCGTCCTCGAAGGAGCTCGCGAGTTCGTCGAATAATGAATTTGAGCGTTTTACCTCAGCCTCACTGGACACTATGGAGCTTAAGCTCATATTGCTACCGTTCAAACTCGCGTAATTATTGTTTCTGTTGTTCAAACCCGAGCCCGGACTCGATCTCGAATTCATTTTGTTCGTCGTCGTTAACGATGAATTATTGTTCTTTCTCTCAGGAGCTTTTGGAGCTGAATTAGCGCGTACCGAGCTCGAACGGTTTACATGAGGTCTCACGACTTTCGGCGTAATTTTCTCAAGTATTTTACGCGCCTTTTCATTACTTTGCACATTCTTACGTCCCGAATCATCGATTATTTCAGTCGTACCGAGAGCCTTAGATTTGTCGATTATAACTCGTCTGCCCAAAACATGATCGCGATTATCTTTGCTTTTGCTTTCGTGACTGATGCCATTTTCGCGAACTCGTGAGTCTTCGAGATCGGCCAGAATTTCACGTGATATGGAATTAGTTTCAGTCGAGTCGGAGGAAAAATCGGCTGTTAAATCGTCGAATTCCGAGGGCGGTGCTATCAACGAGCCGCGTTTGTCCGAATTATTGAGATTTCTCGTCACTGGATTTGGATATTTCACGAATGCTGAGGAATGAGAAAGAGGAAAATTATGGGAATTCGGTGACGATGATTTGCGATGATCCACTGGAGAGTCCGTGAATGATTGGTCGCTGCAAGTATCCGATAGAAGATCGTTCATCTGACGCTCCGCCAGCAGGAATGGATCGTAGTCTTTGAAGGTCCCACTGAAAAATTTAATTCTTTTTAATGTTTGTGTTTTATTAGCGTTATTTTATTACCAATGATCGGTGCAAAAGTCTCGTGACAAATGGACTGAAAGGTGCAACGGATATTATACAATGAGGGGTTTACAAATATACAGCCTGGAAAAAAAATGTAGCTTCAATCAGTTTTTCACTCTACTTTAAAATGGGAATTAGTTGATTGGAAATTATGTTTTGTCAATCACTTTTTAAACCTTTAACTGCTCCTGGGAGTAGAGATTTTTTTTTCTTTTGGGTTTGTGTAGAGAAAACGGCGGTTTCTTTGAATTCTCAAGTTTCAGAATTGTAGAATAGAATGGGGAAAGGAAATATGGCTTATGAATTTTCTTTCACGCTTTTCAGTGCTTTCCTGAAGAGGCATTGGAGCGGCAATATTTTTATTGAAGAGCTGAGCATTTTTTACAATGGAAAGTATTGTATCCGGAATTTTTTTATCAATGTTTATATGCCGAAAAAATTAATTTGTTAATAAAATTTTGCAAAAATGTACAAAAATCGTTAAGGAAACCAGAGTGAGAACAATTTAAAAATCTGAAAAAAAATTGAGTGTCCTATGGTTGTCATGTCTAAACGAATGTCGAAGTTACAAGTTGATCGAAGACTTATTAGAAATTATCGAAAATATTATTATTATTAAATAATAATATTAAATGAAATATGAAAACTTTCATAAAAAATAGGAAAAAAAAAATTGTTCCACTTTGGGACAAAAAATTGTAAGTAATATATATTTAAAAAAAAATTTTCATGATAGTTTGAAAAATTAGAAATAAGTTGAAACTCTCGTAAAAAAAAAAAAACATAAAAAAATTGTCCCACCCTCAATTTTTTGTCCCAAAGTGGAACAAGTTTTTCCGAAATTTGATGCGAGTTTCCATTTTTTATTTATTTGTTAAACCCTCATAAAAATTCGAAAAAAAATGGTCCCACCTCCCGTCTAGGCTTAACATGTTCGTCTTTATTAGTAGTATTTTAGAGATTTTTTGTTGGAAAAATAAAAAATGTCCAAGTGTTCGAAAAAAACGATTTTCATGTTCGTTAATTAAAAATGAGTGCTTCGGAGGAGTTGGAGAATTTCTAAAATAAATTTGCATAAAAGTATACTTCAAATTCAAAAAAAAATTCTATATCCTTTTTTTTACGATACGATTTATATCCAAGAATATACGTGCATTAGAAACTTTCTAAATGCAATTTTTTAGAAATTCACAAGTGTGCGAAAGCATGCGATGAAAAATTTGGAAAAAAAATGGAGCATGCTCCATCCATTGGGGTGAATGACTAAAAAAATAATCAACTATATCGACGATGTTCATTGCAAAAGGTGGTCCTTTATTTATTATTTTATTAGTAGTATTTTAGAGATTTTTTAGGAAAAATAAAAAATGTCCAAGTTTTCGAAAAAACGATTTTCATGTTCGTTAATTAAAAATGAGTGCTTCGGACGAGTCGGAGAATTTCTAAAATAAATTTGCATAAAACAATACTTCAAATTCAAAAAAAAAAATTCTATATCCATTTTATTACAATACGATTTTATATCCAAGAATATACGTGCATTAGAAACTTTCTAAACGCATTTTTGTAGAAATTCACAAGTGTGCGAAAGTATGCGATGAAAAATTTGAAAAAAAAATGGAGCATGCTCAATCGGAGTGAATGACTAAAAAAAATAATCAACTATATCGACGACGTTCATTGCAAAATTTGATCCGATCCGTGTATAATGCTCCATATCACGAGTCAACTTTTATTTTCGTGAGAGAATCGACCAAGGAGTAACTATTTAATCATCAAATTTCTGTAAATTATTATTTACTGAAAAATTGTTTTTCCCCAGGGGCGTTGAAGGGTTGCAAAGTGTGTGCAGTAACGAAGCAACGTTGAGATACGATTATTCGATGATCGACGATGAAACCAGTGCCAATGTTGGATTCATTCCACGAGATGATATCTCTAAGCTCTAGAGTAGAAATTAGCTGAACAATTAATTGTAACAATTTAGCTTCGTTAATTGAAGGATGTTTGATTAACAGACACGTGAGAAGATAGAAGAAGAGTTGTGTAAGTACACATGGCGAAGATATACATAAATGGCCTCAAGATAATATAATATCTCTAGCGATGTCGATGGCGTGCTTGCGCTAATCGATTCTGAAGGCAAAACACACAGAGTACGAATGTTCTATATGAGCTTCTTCACATTCACAACGTGCGAACGTAAAAGAGATATATATGATTCGCGTGTACCGGCGACTAAATCTATAAGGAAGAACTTACATTCTACCAGTTAGCACGAGATTAAAGTCCGGCCGTCTGCGCACATAATTGTTCCATACAGCTCGTGAATCACGTGCAGAGTCCCTAAGAAAATTTCATTAATTTTTCGACTAACAGAGGAAATGCCAAAGTGAAATTCAGGAGCATTGATATTCTCATTCTCAACATTCTCTGATTAGCCAAAAAGCCTGCAAAGTAGAAAATTGATTGTTTGCAAATTGATTCCTCATTGTTTTTTTTTTTATTTTATTTTTTGTGTTCATATGTGTGCAAAGTAGAAGATTGGAAATTGTTTTCTCTAAAAAGCTTTTTTTCTTCTAGTTTCCACTATGAGGAAGCTTTGTAGAGCAAACAATTTGCAAAGTTCTACTTACTTACACACATTTTTTTTTATCACATAAATTGAAAATATTTTATATTTTTTTTGGCTTTTTAGTCGAATATATTTGTTATAAAATATTAAAATATTCTTTAAATATTATGTCGCGTGTCTAAAGGCAACAGGGACTTTTGCTCCAAAAAGTCGAGTAGCTTAAAGGCATATAGACGTATATTTTGGATTTACGTCCATATCCAGTGCCAATGGTTTAAATTACAACACGTAGTATCAATATACGCCGTTTTGGAGTTAGTACAAAAATGAAAAGCGAAAAATCGTAAATGGCTAAGCGGTGAATACCGTTTAATCATTTGTACACATATAAAAATGTGGAAAATTAGAAATTCTACTAATATACGTTTGAAATTTAAGAATTCCATTAAAATATTGTCAAAATTCGGATTACAAAAATTAAAAAATTACATAGTCGTTAACATTAATTTGAATAAGGTATATTATTATACAAGAGCTTATTAATTGATTTTAAAAAAATAGTTAAATTCTTAATTAATTAAGCAATTTTAATTATGTAGCTTCAAAATTAATTAAAGTAGGTTTTTCAAATATTTGGCAAATAATAATTTCAATTAAAACATTTAGAACCAAAGTGTGCTAGCTCTGTAGGGTTGAAATTTCACTTTGGATTTAATACTTTTTTAAAATATTAAGCGTTTAACCATTTCTACACACATAAAAAAAGTTGAAAATTAGAGATTCTACTAACATACGTTCGAAATTTGAGAATTCCATTAAAATTTTGTCAAAATTTGGATTTAAAAAGAATAAATTACATACTCGTTAATATTAATTTTAATAAGGTATATTATTATACTTGAATTAATTAGTTAATTTTTTTAAAAAATTCAATTCTTAATTAATGTTATTCTTAATAATAATTAATGTTTTGCTTTTTTTGGAATAAAATCGAAATTTATCAACATAACGAGCGTTCCTTAAAACAAATTCATCTTCGATACTCAATAATTGTGAAATCACGTGTTAAATTGCAGCCGGTCATCCCAGAATTTAAAAAAGTAGAGGTGTTTACGAACAATTTAAAAAAAAAAAATGAAAATTGCAATAAAATTTGAAGCACTCCATCGATTCTCGCCAAACTTGGCACCATTCATCGTTCAATGTAAGTTCATTTGTCTTCAAAATTTCAGTCTGATATATCGTAATTTACAAAAGTTATAGCGTGAAAACAATTTTTTCAAAATTTTCAAAATGCTGTAAAATTTGAATTTTTCAATCGATTCGCCTCAACTGCAATCCCAAAAATTGTTGGATCATAGCTCACTTATGTTGACCAAATTTGAGGAAAATACGTGAAAAATTGCAGCAGTTATCGTGCTAACAAGGCAATTTACACACATACAGACATTTCGTAAAAAATCACTTTTCTCGACGTTTTGGACCATTCTGAGTATGCTGATATGAAAATCTCGAAAAAAATTTTTTTTCTTTCCAAAAACAAAGCTTCCTCTAACGAGGAAGCCAAATAAACATTCAGAAGTATCAAGTCAAAAAGGGACAGATACGATCCTTCTATTTTACTTCGATTTCTCTTCCTTTAATGAATAGAGGCTATTGAAACTGTTCAACTCTACCTTCGTCGTTCTTTTCTCAACGCGACTTGAGCGACAGGCGGTAAACTTGCAACTTGCTTCGACTCTCTCGAATTTCTAATTTTTATTTCCCGAAAAATCGGCGGATCGAGATTAATGAGTCTCGTGCTTGAGTTTCTACGGTTTTTTCTCCAAAAAGTTTCAACATCAATATGACAAAATTTATTGTCTTTCGTGTCAGCGTTCTTCGCGTTGATTCGGTCAACCGGAATTTTCGGCAAGAAACTACAGCCAATTGTTTTCGAATCTACGATTTTTTCAATCGTTGTGAAATCGACCTCCTGAATTGTCTCTTCCTCGACACGAGGCGTTGTTTCATTTTTACACGATGATTTTTTATCGATTTCCTTAGCTGAAGCCTCCACCGAAGAGATTAAATTATCCGTCCTTCCACGAAGAAGGCTCATCTTCTTTTTTAACTTTTTCTTCACCTCCGTTGAACCTTCCACACATTCTTTTTGGGCTTTCAAGGAGGAGATCAACGAATTCGTTTCTCGAGGCAGAATGGAGTCTGAAATGGCTTTTGTATGTAAATCATAAATTGATACATCACTGGTTGACAAATTTTCTTCGACAGTTATCGAGCTATCGTTATATTTCGTCAAATTATTATCACCAGTATTGTCGCTCTCGTAGTCAAAATTTTCGTTGACATATTTTTCGTTAATTTCGTGAAAGCCTCGTTCGATTGACACCATTTTTGCTTCTGTAGATTTGCGCTCTTTTGCTGTCTTTAAAATCCATTTTTTTCCTTCTCCCTTTAAATCTCTTCTCGTATTATCATCAGGAATTTTATTGGAGATCAAAGAATTTTCAAACTCATTAAATATCGTCTCTTGCTCCGTTTTTCTTCTTTTCACGGTTGGCTTCTCCTCCAGAGATTCATCGGATGCTGCGTGCTTCGAATTGTTGTTAGAATTTGTGGCTCTTTCGATCACGTACGTACCACATCTTTTGTAATTTTTCGATTCTTCAATTTGACTATTTTTGACTTTTTCGGACTCCAAATCTGCCAAAAATTTCGCAGGTTCCACGAGCGATTGATCATTATTTTCTAAAGTGATATCGACAGATTTTTCGATATGACTACTGAATTTATTTTCGAGACACTCGATACACTCATTTTTCATCTCGTTTTCCGGTACTTCAGTCTCTTCACAGATATACGTGCGATTGATTTCGTCGTTTTTTTCGCAGCAACAATTATAACGCAACGAATTGTTGGAAAATAATTCAGTATCAACCAACAATTCTGGTGTTTCCTTCGACCATTTAGTGCGAAAATTCTTCATCGCTGTTGCTTCACTCTCAGCAGATCTCGAAGAGTTTAAAGAATGAAAAATATTATCGTGACTAATCTCAGCAGGTTGAAAAGATTGACGATTGTTTATCAATTTCGGGTTATTAAAAGAAGATTCTGAAGTATTTTTGTCGCTAAATAAATTTTTCTCACCTTCAGACTGCGTTTTAGATACTTTTTTCTTCAATCTCTTGTGGCAGGTATTTATCGGAGTATTTTTTAAAGATCTTGAAGTAATTAGCAATTGATTATTTTCCTCAGAATTCATTTTTTTCTCGATATTTTCAAGACTTTTCGAAGAATCAAATTTTGTATTATCTTCATTATAAATTGTAAAATCCAGTCGTTCATTCCAATCCAAAGAATTTTCACTCTTTGAATTAAAAAGCAACGATCTCGAGGCTTCCAACAATTGCTTAATTTTCTCGATATCTTCATTACTTTTTTTACAATGCTTGATTCCCAACATTTTTTCATTGCAGCAGTCAAAACTAAATTCTTTCTCAGCGTCGAATATTTCTCTGCTTATCGGCTTAATCTCTGTCGACTTTTTTGTCAATGATCTTTCGTCATTTGCAGTCATTGTGCATCGACTGAATTTTGAAGACTCCAGAATTTGATTATGTTTATTATTAATTTTCTCAATATATTCAAAACTTTGAGAAGAATCTTTTTTTCTTGAATCATTTTTATTGTAAAATTTGAAGCCAAATGTTTTGTGGCCATCAAATTCTTTGCTACTTTTTAAGACCAACGATTTTGAAGTATTTAACAACCGGTTGTTGTCAATTTTAAATTTATGCTCGATATTTTTTTTACTTTCATCGGAACGCTTCTTTTCTTCTCTAGTTATCGGTTTAATTTTCGACGCTTTTTCTGCCAATAATCTCTCGTCTATTGTATCCAGCAACCGGTTATCTTCATCATAAATAATTTTCTCCTCGCAATTTTCAATATTTTTCCATTTTTCCTTCCTTCTATTCTCCTCATCATAAAATCGAAAACTTAATGGCTCGTCATCATCCAAATCATTCCAATTTTTTGTCTTTAATTCCATCGATCTTGAAGTATCCGACAATCGATTATTTTCCCCAATACTATTTTTCTCTTCGACTTTTATTTCAATGCTTTCATCATAATTCTTCTTTCCTGCATTTTCTTCATTATGCGACCTAAAATTCAACTGTCTCTCAACATCGAGCTCTTCTCTTCTCACCGACTTCATCTTCGGCGTCTTTTTTGTCGATTGTCTGTCAGGATTGTCCATTGAATTTTCTGTATTTTTCACAGATGGCGAAGTCTCCGATAACTCGTTAATTCCACTATTGGCTGCGAAGCCAATATCGTCAAAACCTTCGAAAGAGTGTCTACAGTCTTTCAAAATCTCGCAATTATCTTCTGAAAAATTGCTTGAATTCAATAAATCTTTGCGAATCAATTCTTCTCCATCATTTATAGACTTCAATTTTGGAGCTTTTTTTGTGCGACAAGTCACAATCGAGAACGCAGTACTTCTTGAAGATCTTGAAGTGTCCTCAAAATCAGAATCCTCATCATGTATCATTTTCAAATCGAGAGGTACAAGGAGCTTGCCTTGTCCCGACAATAAAGGGCTCATGATTCCGCTGTTATTTTCTTCACAGTGATCTTCATCTTTTCCACGACTGTGCAGCGGTGAGCTAGTGACATCGACATCAGCGTTAAACCTGCTCAGGCTGATCGTATCGCTGTTCACATCCATCGCTGAATTTTTTCTGGCTTTTCCTTCATCGTAACAAAATTCAGTCCTCGAACTCTTGATCACTGATCTGCGCATTCTTCTATCAAGAATTTTGGATAAATTCTTTGCCTCATTCAACGATTCTCTGATCAGACACATTTGATTGACATTTTTTGTGCCACGATTTACAGAATTCGGCAAAAAAATTCGAGATTTTAAGTTGCAATTCAATTCATTCTCAGCGATTGGTTGCAATTCTGGGACTCCAATTTTTTCCACAGATTTTTCAAGATTTTCATCATCGTTCGGACTCAAGAATTTCGTCTCTTTGCCAAAATTTTTATCTTCGCTGATTTGTTTCCAGGTGACGAGGCTCCTATCATTTCTTGCATCGTTTTCGTGATGTCCACAACGTTCAACAGTCATACCGATAACTTCGTTGTTAATTGCGACGTCGTTGATTTTCGGATTACCGCAGCTTCTGGCAGAAACTAGATTTACTCTGTAACGTTTTGCATTCAAAATATTTAATTCAATTGGCCTTCGATCGTGTACAATATTTTTTTGCAAGCTTCCACCGTCCTGAAAAGACATACGAATGCTTTTCGATTTGCTGAAGCTTCTCGAAGTGGGAAGAGGAGAAGTGGTAACGCTTGGAAGAATAGCTCTGGTGGGTGAAAACCGGGAATGCCGATGTATGTTAATTCGTGGAGGAATTGGAGAAGAGGATGTTATTGTCGTGGATCCTGACTGGATCTCGGCCGCGGGCCTAAAATGCAGGAGGAGAAGGAAAATTGATGAGGAATGCGAGCTGCGTCTCATGATTATCAGGAGAAGGACATCAGGCTGGCTGTGAAAGGGACGCAATATAAATTGCCAAGGTGCGTCACCGATTGAATTTAAAAGTCGATTTAATATATCAAAGTGTAAAAACCCGTTTTCCTTCTCCTCATGCACAACGATATTTTTTTCCACGCTAATCAAATTAGAGCTATTTTTATACATTATATTTGCATACTGCAGAGAAATTTCGTGGCAATATATTGCGAAATTGATTACATAAAGTTGGTTACATAAAATTCATGATATGCCCTTCAAATGGAATTAATTAATTCATCATTATTATTACGTTTAATAATAAATTTCAAACATTTTTAATTTGGATAATTCTTGAAATATTTCATTACCTATACATTATAATAATGAAATTTTATTAAAAAAAAATTTCTGTCCCACCAACGTGTCCCACAGAAATATACAGAATAAAAATGAGGATTCCTCTCACCTGTTCGAGCGATCGGAGAGTCTCGATTTCATTGGTCCCGAAGGCATTCCTTCCCGGCCTTGGCCCGAACGCCTGCTGCAACAATTAAACGAAAACACATGGAGGTGTTTTTTTTTTTTAATTTTTGTTTCCTTGAGAAATTCAAACAGTGCGAGCCGTCTGGCTTGAAGAATACGAGAGAAATCTTGCAAGTGTAGCCCAAAGCTTAAACGGCTCTACAAACTAATACAAATATAGATCGCCGGGTGAAGCTCCAAGCTTTAGCTGTCTTTCGTATGAATGCCATAAAGCTTGTATCCGGAAACGAGTTTCACAAGTCATTACAACTGTAAGTGGAACACACGCTCCAGTCACCCTTAACGAAGTTACGAGTACTAATAATACAAGAGAGTGCGGCATCGTTCGCGCGTAGCATATTCATCCTAACCGGAAGCTCCGGTTTCTAAAGCAGCCGCAAAAGAAGAAGAAGAAGAAGAAGAAGAAGAAGAAGAAGAAGAAGAAGAAGAAGAAGATGAAAACGAAAAAGAAGAAGTAGCCCCAATCCACTTTGGCAGAGTGCCAAGAGAAGAAAAAAAGATCCGAAGACTGAAAGACTTACGAGTTGCTCGTTGATTTTTGATGACTCTGGCTGCTGGCTCCCGTCGCAGTCTCGTTTCCACTCTTGTTATTGCAATTTGGCGTCGAGACGCTTTCCTTCGTACGCTGATTACCAACAGAATTTTTGTTCGCGAAATTCGACAAATTAGCCGCCGATCCTGGGGCGTATTTCTCGCGATTAGTGATCCTCCGATTTTTCAGCATAGGCGCACGATATTTCATTCTCGCCTCTAGCCTCTCCTTAGCGATGTTTGTCGTTGGTATAATCGGCACCCTCGTTGCGTGTTCCTTGCACCAGGCGACGTGACGCTCGTAAGCTTTTATGCTGAATTGTCGATTGCATGTCGGACACATACCCTTCTCGTTTGGCCGAGTTGGAACGCCGACGGTCACCTGACTAGGAGCCACGGATTGACGTTGTGTTGGCGCATCAGTCTGCAGTTGTTCAATTAGTTATTATTGTTCATTAATTAATTATCGATCCGAAACGAAGAATAACAAACATTTTTTATGTATTTTAAATACTAGTAAATTCAGAGAATGCAAATTTCTTTCCCTTGTATCTTCTTTTATGTCAGCTTTGGATATTAGAATTCATATACATTTTCGATTTGCGGAAGCTATGCTGCTTTCTTTAAATTGGAAGTGTCTGTGTGTGTGTGTTTGTGTGAGTGTCTGTGTAAGTGTGTGTGAGTGTTTGTGAGTGTCTGTGAGTAGTGTCTTTGTGAGTGTTTGTCAGGGCCTGTGTGAATGTTTGTGAGTGTCTGTGTGAGTATTTGTGAGTGTCTGTGAGTAGTGTCTGTCTGAGTGTTTGTGTGAATGTTTGTGAGCGTCTGTGTAAATGTTTGTGAGTGCCTGTGTGAATGTTTGTGAGTGTCTGTGGGAATGTTTGTGAGTGTCTGTGTGAGTGTTAGGTGAGTGTCTGTGAGTGTCTGTGAGTATCTATGAGTGTCTGTGTGAGTGTATGTGAGTGTATGTGAGTGTCTGTGAGTGTCTGTGAGTATCTATGAGTGTCTGTGAGTATCTATGAGTGTCTGTGAGTATCTATGAATATCTGTGAGTGTCTGTGAGTATCTATGAGGGTCTGTGTGAGTGTTTGTGAGTGTCTGTGAGTGTCTGTCTGAGTGTTTGTAAGTGTCTACGTGAATGTTTGTGAGTAGTGTCTGTATGAGTGTTTGTGAGTGTCTGTGTGAGTTTCTCTGAATTGCCCAATAGAACTCAAAAAATGTTCTTTATTATTATATAGACAAAACGAAACTTAAGGAACTCTACCATCGATGTTTCCTCAAAAATTCAATAAAAAAACCAACAAAAACATACCGTTTCTCCACGAGCAGCTCGTATAGTTTTGACAAATTCATCGTGGGTTTGTTTCCACGTGGTTTTTGACGCAGCGGCAATCACCGGCTTCTCCTCCACATAAACTTTTCTCTTGACCGTTTCCTTTGGCAAAAATTCAGCGAGCTCGGTGCCCTGTATCCTCTGTTTCGCCGAGTCGAAGGGCTTGCGCTTTTTTAATGCCGAACGCTCGCATATCCTCGTGTGCTTATCGAGTGACTCTGGCTTGAAGGTCCGCTCGCATATCGCGCACGGCAGCAGCACCGGTGGCTCATCTGTTGCCATTTAACGATGTCAACGCGTTATTTAGGAATTTTTTTTCAATGACGCCGACACGCTGCTGAAGACGCAATAAAAGAACTACCAACTTCAGTGCGTGCGTGCAAACGAAGTCTTAAGCAAAACGGAAAACGGCGAACACTGGATGAGAATATTTGCGACACTTAACGCTTGCGGGTTAATAGGGTTCTGACCCGAACCTTTTGCAACACGCCAACTCACTCACTCTCGCACTCTCTCTCACTCTATCTACATAACAATATCACTGTAATGTTAGTTTTAATCGATCCTCGCGTGTCTGTGTGGAAGATATCACTCACGGGGAAATTATAAATATCGATCGTCGCGTTTCAGTCACGTTTCTCGCATCGAGTACTTCGGACAAACTGTTAGAAAATTGTTTTTTTATTTTTATTTTTTTTTCACAAAGCACACTCTTTAATGATTAAGCCAATTGAAATGATTATTAACGAAAATAGCTGCTCGTTAATAAATCAATATTTATGGCAATTAGTTGATGATCGATTAATACAATAGTATTAATTTATTTATTTTCAGGCAGATTCTTTAATTTGTGTACGTAAATGCGGTGATTCTAATCGATTTTTCGATGCTCATTCTGGATTAGCTGTTGATGAGAAAATTCGGGGAATTTAGGTTAATAATCTTTATTTAATTAAATATTTGAATATATTATTTAATTTTTATGGAAATATTTTGAAAATCTAAGATATTAAAGATATTGTATGTAAGAACATAGATTTGGAATATTATTAGTACAAATTGATATTCTTGTAATTCAAAAGAGTTATCAAAAAATATTGTGTAAGACAAATTCAGTAAACACAATTTGTATGTCTTATGAAATGAATTCACCGATTTTTTCGAAAGCAGACGATTTTTTAAAGGGCAGAGATTTTTTTAACGCCATTTTTTTATTGAGAAATTGTTCATTCTATGGTCTGGAAATTTTTTACGTAAAATAATATGAAATTATACAAAAATTCGTGACATTTCAACAATTTTTCAAAAATAAAAAAAAAAACTTTTCTCTGAAAAAATGATATATTTTCAGAAAAATAAGCAAATCTATTTCATAAGAAAATCATCTGTTCTGAAAATTTTGTAGAATTATTATTATTGACAATATTTTTAGTATCTTCGATAAAAATTTGTGTGTTTCTCCTGATTTTCGTTACGCTCGGTTCACTCAACTTGCGGCTAAAGCAATAATTTACCATGATTGAAAAAAAAAAAAAAAAAATGTTTATTTTTAGAAAATCACAAATTCACTTTGATAGTTAAAGTGGAGTTAAGTGTCACTGACGCCTATTCCCGCGATAACGTTTTAGCAATTGTAATAGAATTGCACAATGAATTATCATCGGTTGAATTATCGATGCAATGTCAACGACTAATTAACGCGAGTTTAAGGCGAAACGTCGTTTAAGATTCTTCCAAACGTTTTCTATTTTTAAAATCGCGTAAAATCGAATTTTAAATAACATAAATAAATGTATAAATAAATAAATAAAATGCGCATGAAGGCGAGAAAAAAAAAAAAGCAACGAACTGGAATAGTCGATGAGCGCGAGTAGACTGTTGAGAGGACAGAGCCGGCACTTTGACTCTCGTGAAGGAAGGTGTTTTTCCGTATCGGGCCAAAGTCGCGACGTACTGCCTCGCGTTTATAATAATAATAGCGAGGATGTATGAGAGGCGAGCGAGCGTATGTTACACCCAACTGACATACTGCGTGTGATTATTCGATGCGACTACGAGAACGAGAGAGAACGAGAGATGAAAAAGAAAAAAAAAAGGAATTGTCGATGCTCTCAGTTGCCACCTGTGTTGGCAGCGATTTCCTCACTTGGATTGCCCGGAGCGACGATTCCTCTCCTCTCGACAGAGCACGCGGTTTTCACCGAGAGATCGTGAGCATTGCTAAGAAGTAACACGCTGGGGGAACTTGGCCGAGGTTGTGACGCCCCCGCGACGTGCAAAGCTTCGCCTACGTACCGAAACAACCTTCCTTTTTTGGATGAACCTCGTGTTTATGTACTCACGCCTCGTTTGTCCAGCGGCTTTGTGAAAATGTGTGTATAAACTTGGGAAGGACAACTCGAAGATTGTTCAGAAATTCGCGTTTTTTTTTTTTTTGCTTTTTTTTCCTCAAAATATCAGAGAGGAAAATGTTTTTATATATACATAAGGGAAACAATTATTTCAACGATTTTTTTGGTTATTTTTGTTGTCATTTAGATTTTTTTTTAAGTGCCTACTTCTCGCACTAGTTGAGAAAACGTTTATCGCACTAGTGCGAGAAGCGTCCACTTCTCGCACGCTAAGCCAAGTGAAGCGTACTAGGCACTTCTCGCACTAGGCAAGAAAAAGCTTCTTGCACGAGTTTCGTATACAACTTTATGCCACGCGGTGCGAGAAGTGCGATAAAGTTTCATCGCACTCGTGTCGTAATGTACTATTATCGCACTAGTGCGAGAAGTGTCTACTTACCGGACGCCATGCGAAGTGAAGCGAAGTAGGCACTTCTCGCACTAGTTGAGAAAAAGTTTCTTGCACGAGTTGTCGTATACGACTTTATCGCACCAGTACGAGAAATGCGACTTCTCGCACGCTAAGCGAAGTAGGCACTTCTCGAACTAGTTGAGAAAATGTTTCTTGCACGAGTTGTCGTATACAACTTTATCACACCAATGCGAGAAATGCGACTTCTCGCACGCTAAGCGAAATGAAGCGAAGTAGGTACTTCTCGCACTAGTGCGAGAAATGCGACTTTTCGCACGCTAAGCGAAGTCAAGCGTGCGAGAAGTAGGCACTACTTGTGTGATTGCAAACTCACAATCGTTGGATTAAGTTTTTACCGCACTCGTATCGTAATATACTATTAATATTGTGTATTTTTCTTTACTTCTTCGCGGCTATTGTTTTTTTTTTTTTTTTTTTTTTTTTTTTTTTTTTTTTTCAGAATTAGTAGAGCATGTGTGAAGCTCGATTTTTCTGTACTGACTCTGGGGCCCGTTATGGAGAGACTCGCTCGCTCACCTTCAAGGTTCTATTAGTAACGGAGGCGTGAACAATCTCGGGCAAAGTGTATATTAGACTCTGTTAATAAGTATAACAGATTTGTGTGTAACGAGCGTCGAGGGAAGAGGAACCCACGCTTAAATCCCATACGTACCGATCCGGAGAATCATAATAACAGGATTATTCACTTTTTTCATTATTTCCGATTACATTTATAACGCGAGAATAAAAGAAAGACAGAAAATAATACACCTCGTCTATACTCAATTAGTAGTTATTATGATTGTTAAGCCTGAACCATCTGTATTCATGGAATAAAGATCACAGTGGATGATGGACAAACGACAGAACAATCGGACAATAAGCAAGCGATTTTTTACAATGTAGTCATCGATTCGCATTAGTAATAATGTGGGCGTCTCAACGGATATTAAATCAGTTCTTTTTGGTCTGAACAGCAGTTTTAACCTTTTGACTCATCGACAATTATTTCTCTTTTACATCAGCAAAAAGTTGTTTCATATTAATTTTGTTGGATTTTTTTTGGTGAAGAATGGACCTGTTTCGAGGTTTTGATCATATGTTGGAAATTACAAAACGTGCAGTATTAAAATTTAATCAACATACATAGTTTCTCGTAAAGTTCGATTTAAAAAAATTATTCGTAAGTTAAATTTTATTATGTTAATTAAGATTTGTTTGTCGTTAAGTGTGAAATCTTCCGTCACACTTCGTTTAGCGTGTGAGAAGTACCTACTTCTCGCACTCATGAAATAATAGTATATTATGATACGAGTGCTACGTTCCAGCGTGTGAGAAGTGCGACTTCTCACACGCTAGAAGTGTCTACTTCTCGCACGCCAGAAGTGCCTACTTCTCGC
The DNA here is from genome assembly GCA_964016905.1 of Perithous albicinctus. Taxonomy (NCBI): domain Eukaryota; kingdom Metazoa; phylum Arthropoda; class Insecta; order Hymenoptera; family Ichneumonidae; genus Perithous; species Perithous albicinctus. The sequence continues at coordinate 11,149,594 of OZ024701.1, forward strand.
ACGCCAGAAGTGCCTACTTCTCGCACGCTAGAAGTGCCTACTTCTCGCACGCTAGAAGTGCCTACTTCTCGCACGCCAGAAGTGCCTACTTCTCGCATGCCAGAAGTTACTAATTCTCGCACGCCAGAAGTGCCCACTTCTCGCACGCCAGAAGTGCCCACTTCTCGCACGCCAGAAGTGCCCACTTCTCGCACGCCAGAAGTTCCCACTTCTCGCACGCTAGAAGTTCCCACTTCTCGCACGCTAGAAGTTCCCACTTCTCGCACGCTAGCAGTTCCCACTTCTCGCACGTTAGAAGTTCCTACTTCTCGCACGCTAGAAGTGCCTACTTCTCGCACGCTAGAAGTGCCTACTTCTCGCACGCTAAAAGTGCCTACTTCTCGCACGCTAGAAGTGCCTACTTCTCGCACGCTAGAAGTTACTACTTCTCGCACTAGTGCAAACACAAACTCGCCAGAAAATGTTTGTTCGCACTCGTATCGTAATAAACAATTAATCACGAGTGCGAAAAGTGCCTACTTCTCGCACTCGAAAATATAGAGGTTTTAGCAAAGCAGAAATCATAATTTAAAAAATGTAACAATACCTTCAACGAATTTAAACATTAGTTAAGAAAAAAAAAAAAACGAAACCCCTGCACTATAAAATTTCATACGATTCCCAAAGCAACAGAAAAGCTCTAATATATCAATTTGTAAGAATCGCTAAACGAATCAAAGAGTCACAACCTAATGCAATATAGTTAAGATTCCCAAAGAAAACGTTTGCAAGCTTTCAAAGCCCGCTTACCTTCTGCCGATTTGTCCTTCTCTACAAACGATTCTCCACTGCCATCACTGTTCGACCTATTCTGCGCACTCGCAGACGGCGAAAATGTTTGCAATCGTTTAGGAGGAATAGGAGGAAAGCCCTTTACAGGCGAATAAAAAGAAGAAGAACCTCGCGCATTAAATTCCGTCGTGATTCTCGAACTATTTCCCAAATAATCATTGCACACGTCAAATCGATCGGAAAACTCTAACCCAGATGAGCTCGATTCCGTGCTCGTGTTTCCAAAAGCACAGATCGAAGCCGGCGACGCTGATGAAAATCCGGAGCTGCTACAGGAGGACGATGAAGTCGCGGTAAATCCGGAAGACGCAAAATCTCCGCTGCTTGCGGAGCTCGACTCGGAGAATCCCGATGTAGATCCGGTACAATCGGAATCTATAGGTTTTTGATGTTTTTCATTGGTCTCGCTGTTCGGACGTGCCGAAGCCTTCCTCGAGACGCAGCACAACATCTATAAGCCACGAAAATTTAATCACGCTTCAATTATTAAACCACCAACTGACTGACTGACTGACTGACTGACTGACTGACTGTCTGGCTGAATGCAGACTGAACACAAGCAGGGGAAGCAAAATAGCGCCGAGCTGATGCGAGCGAAAACTCACGAAGAACGTTTAAAGAGGAGTCTTGGACAACACGAATGCACGACTGCCACTATTTTATGCATCTGGTTGGATGAGAGTCTTGTGAAACACTTCTGTACTCTCTCACACACATACACACACACAAACTGCTTATTCTTAAGGGTTTATTTTAGGTCGGCAAGGGCCTCTCTCTCTCTCTCTCTCTTTCTCTCTTTCGTGTCTCTTCACTGTGGATTCTGTTAGTATTCCCGCGAGATGCAACACTGGAGGCGTTTGTCGCGCTACATTCTCTATATATGGGGCATTCCAAGTGAAATCAGAGAGTCATTTCTTTCGACCCAGGATAATTGTGATTTATCATTTTTTGGCTTTTTTTTTTGGGACAAAAAATAAGGCCCAATTTTTTTTCGAATTTTAACCTTTTTTATTGGTTTAGCTTTTTTTCGTAAAAAGAAAAAAATGTCTGTACATTTTGTGGTGTAAAAATAAAACTTTTTTATGATGTTCAATTGGGATCTAATTTTTTTTTCATTTCAAATTTAAAAAAATTGGGATCTAATTTTTTTTTTCATTTCAAATTTAAAAAAAAGATATCTTGAAGAAATTCAGGATCTTTCATTTTTTGACTACAAAATTCGAAAATTAATCTAATTTAATCCTGAAAAAAAAAAAATCCTTAAAAAATCCTAAAAATCCGAATAAAAATAGTTTGGTACTAAAAACAAAAAGATAGAAAAAAATGATAAATCAAAATTATCCGCTGATTCGAGGGAAATGACTGATTTCACTTGGAATGTCCCATATATATGGGGCCTTCCACGTCGAATCTCACAGAGTCGCGAGTCTCGTATTTCTTTTTCCTTTTATAATATTTTGTAAAGCGATACTGCCACCGTCAATTTTTAGATTCTCTTTCGAAAATTTATTTGCTCAAAAATAACAAATAATTAAAATAGAGCTAAATAAACGTTAAATGCAGGTTTCGCTCTCAATGTGGATAAATAATTAAATATTGTTTAAAAAAACATCACTTTCAAAGCAATCTTTCAGTTTTAGTATTTTTCTATCACCTTTAAGATTTTTGCATCTGCACTTATGAAATTGATCGACGATAACAACCAAACCACTGAGACAATAATTTGTAAGTCACTGTTTTTTTTTTCCATTTTCGTTACTCTGAATATGAATTAAAAAAAAAAAAAATTTTCAGGCCTTTGTTAATGAATTAATTTTTTGGCTCGCCGTAACATCCTGACTATTGCTCCGAGAAAAAATTCGTAATAAGCCATTTTGTTCCTTTTTCGATTACCTAAATACGGATTTTCTCAAAAAAAAAAAAAAAAAAAAATGTTGAAATAAATTTTACGACATTTGTTAAGAGCAGCGTTTCAGGTCAAATGTACGGATATTCACAGACTAATATCTCACTTGCGTAGCGGTATTATTGGGAACAAAAAATTTATACCGTTAACTTATCGAACAAAGAATTTTTTGCCAGGTAGCCAAAGCATGCGGGTAATGCGGGTCGCCTACAAAAATTTTTTTTCTCGTTCTCACAAACTGCACACTTCTGAAAAAACTGTAGTATGCCAAATGTTCCCAGACAAGCAATATGCAGTAAATAAAAAATAAAAAATTCGTGAAGCAGTTTTAGTAAACATTTTTTCAGATCGAGACCAAATGAATTTTCAAAAAAATGTATTTAAATCTAATTGTGAAGAAAAAGTGAATTTTAAGAAAAATCAATTTTAAGGCATTTGTTAATGAATTAATTCTTTGGCTCGCCGTAAATTCTTGACTATTGCTCCGAGAAAAAATTGTAATAATCAATTTTGTTTCTTTTTCGATTATCTATAAAAAAAGGGCTTAACAAAAAATTGCATCATTTTTTAATACATTTGTTAATCAATTAATACCTCAGTCCGCCGTAATTTCTAGACTATTGCTCCGAGAGAAATGTTGTATTAAGCATTTTGTTCCTATTTCAATTATGTAAATGCGAATTTTCTCAACAAAAAGAAAATGTTGAAATAAATTTTAAGACATTTTTTAAGAGCAGTGATTCAGGTCAAGTGTACCGATATTCACAGACTAATATTTCACTTACGTGGCCACAATTATCATTGAAAAAAATATACTGTTAACTTATCAAACAAAGAACTTTTTGCCAGGTAGCCAAAGCACGCGGGTAATGCGGGTCGCCTACAAAAAATTTTTTTCTCGTTCTCACAAACTGCACACTTTTGAAAAAACTGTAGTAGGCCAAATGTTCCCAAACAATGTGTAGTAAATAAAAAAAATAAAAAAAATCGTGACGCAGTTTTACTAAACAACATTTTTTGTCATTGAGACAAAATCGATTTTCGAAAAATTCTAAAAATGAGTGTAAACTTTTTTTTTTTGTATCGCACTATAATATACAAAATGTCAAAAAAAAAATATATATATATATATATAAAATATGAGGTCGACGACCGCGATGATTTGTCATAGATTGCCCCATATATATAATTATAGCCGGCTCTCTCACTTTTCTTCTTTTCCACACTCTTATTTTCTCTTCATCTCAATTTCGGGTCAAAGCGTCAAAAAAAAAAAAAAAAAAAAAAAAAAAAAGCGTCGCGACGCGTAAAACTCAGTGAAATCGACGATTTCGTCGCGAAACGCTTCGATCAAGTGGATATTAAGTTTACACTTATTGTAAGTATTGATTAAAATAAAAATTCAAGAGGTGCGCCGGTGTGTTGTGAATGAAGCGAGTTATGGAACTGCATTTGACATATGTAGAAACTTACCCTCGACGTCAGCCATGATAGTTGTAAAGCGAAACATAGGTTGCCATGACGACTGAAACAGTGATACACGCATAAGTTTAATGCACCGCTCTCCTGGACTTTATTATATAGAGGGTGTATGACTCGTGGGATATCGCACAGCCGATACTATATATATGTATATATATATATATATATGACTCCTTTTCGATTTAATAAAATCATTATGTCTGCAAGTTTCGCTTCGATTATTTGGAAAACAATTGGTTTCCAGGGTTGAAATTATTGGATTGGACATTTTTGGGGTTTTGAACATACGTGAAACTGAGAGCATACCCAAGTCTTGATATCGTTTTTTTTTTTTTTTTTTTTTTTTGTAGCAATTAATGTTACCTTTTTGAGGATTTTTTTGATTTTTTTAGAATTATTTTAGAGGATGCAAAGTAGACACATTGCTTCCTGATGATTTTTTAATTTTTACAATGATACATTAATGAGGGAATTTTTTTTTCGAATTGTTTTGAAGGATGCAAAGTAGACACATTGCTTCCTGATGATTTTTTTAATGTTTACAATGCTACATTAATGAGAGAATTTTTTTTTTTCGAATTGTTTTAAAGGATGCAAAGTAGACACATTGCTTCCTGATGATTTTTTAATGTTTACAATGCTACATTAATGAGGGAATTTTTTTTTTCGAATTATTTTAAAGGATGCAAAGTAGACACATTGCTTCCTGATGATTTTTTTAATGTTTACAATGCTACATTAATGAGGGAATTTTTTTTTCGAATTGTTTTGAAGGATGCAAAGTAGACACATTGCTTCCTGATGATTTTTTTAATGTTTACAATGCTACATTAATGAGAGAATTTTTTTTCGAATTATTTTAAAGGATGCAAAGTAGACACATTGCTTCCTGATGATTTTTTAATTTTTACAATGCTACATTAATGAGGGATTTTTTTTTTCGAATTATTTTAAAGGATGCAAAGTAGACACTGATGATATTTTAATGTTTACAATGCTACATTAATGAGGGCATTTTTTTTTCGAATTATTTTAAAGGATGCAAAATAGACACATTGCTTTCTGATGATTTTTTAATATTTGCAATGCTACATTAATGAGGGAATTTTTTTTTCGAATTATTTTAAAGGATGCAAAGTAGACACATTGCTTCCTGATGATTTTTTAATGTTCACAATGCTACATTAATGAGGGAATTTTTTTTTCGAATTATTTTAAAGGATGCAAAGTAGACACATTGCTTCCTGATGATTTTTTAATGTTTACAATGCTATATTAATGAGGGAATTTTTTTTCGAATTATTTTAAAGGATGCAAAGTAGACACATTGCTTCCTGATGATTTTTTAATATTTACAATGCTATATTAATGAGGGAATTTTTTTTTTTTAAGTATTTCAAAAATATGCCTTTCATGCACAAACAACCCTGCAAATTAGAATCTTGCAAATTGCTTCCTCATTATTTTACATTTTTTTTTTTTTTTTCAAAAACCTATGAAACTGATCCCCAAATAATATCAATCAATACCATTATAAACAATTTTTATCTCCACTACTTAAATCCAATATTACCGAACAATCAATTATACAAATGCAGCGGATATTTCAAAAATCGCGCTCGCAAATTCTCCTGAATTTATATTTACGGGAGTTCATCTGGTACCGAGCTAGTCAAAAAAAAAAAAAATTATTACGACTAGCGTAGTCCGTTTAGTAAGTTTGGCAACGCTGAACCCGGCACGATTCTGTAGCCCGCGTCAGCTTTTTTTTACTCGCGTCTGTGCTTCGTCGATTGCATGGTCAATCATGGACGAAAATAAAAAAAAAAAAAAAAAAACAAGACTTTTTTCTCGAAAGGAACATTTTTTAAGTTACGTTCAAGTTAACTGTAGATCGAAGATTTTATACTTTGTTGTGTGATTTCAATATTGTATTATCATTAAATACGATTTCAAAAAAATATGTGTTTTCATTCAATTTTTTATGTTATTATTTCGTGTCGTTTTTTTTAATCAAAAAACTTTTTTTTTTTTGTATGAGTCTGGATAAGCCTCCTGCCGTGCAAGTTTACCGCACGTTACGTTACTCGTAAAGTTCAATTCAAAAAGCGCGCGGTTGCGACGTTGCCGTCATACCATGTGGCTGGTGTAATATGGAGGTTAACACCTCCCGAAAATCAGCATTTCTCGAGACAAATTATAATATTCTGAAGCTCACAAGTATCTGATGAATCTGTGCGAGCTGCCCAAATGTTCGTTGGATATTGTTTTATTCATTACAAAAGTTTCTGACAAAACTGTTGGTCAATGGTTGGAAATTTCACGTTTATAAATGGGAAAAACACGATCGTCCATAAGATACCATGTTAATTTAGACAATTTTTATTTATTAATTGCTCACGAACAAAGTATCCGGGAGGTCTGAAATTTGGAGAGGTGTCTTTTTAGATACCCATAAGGGTACTTGAATTTTTTTTATCGATATCTGTTTGTTAATTCGATCATCAGACGAATTCCCTTAAGATTTATGCAATCCCGGGTTTAACGATTCACATTCACTGCCATTATTTCAATGATACATATTATATAATGCAGCTGTGATTATTCTCTATGTAACAATTTGTAGAGTCATCTCGTCGAGCCAAAGAAAGGCTTTAAAACTGTCTTTCATTTCGCCTCGTCGGACCGTTTCCATTATTAACTGCTAAATAATTCGTTTTTACAGTCAATTCGTAGGGCATAAGTGCTACGAGATAATCGGCAAAATCTTGAGGCGATAAGTTGCGTTTGCGAACAGTTGGCCGAGAGTTGTTGCTGCAGTCCGATACAATCGGCGCAGAGCTGCGAAAATGACTACGCTTGCGAGGAGTTTCGCTTTCGCCACATTCAAGGTAAATCGTATTACGTATTACAAGTGATTGTCGTGCAGAATTAGCATATATATGTAAACCGGGATTACGTAATTTTCGTACGTGCTACGTCGTGTCGATTGAGCCGAGATCTGTGACACGAGAAAGTGCACACAAAAGAAATAAAGGGCTTTTTTTTTTTTAACTGTACGTCGAGTGCAAAGCGCAGCACGACTAGGGACGATTTGTGAAAGCAGAGCTGTGAAACTTGTGTGAAAATCAGCCGATAATGCAGAGTCGCTCTCGTATGTTTTCGATTAAGGCGATGCTGGATTAGATTTCTTTACCGACTGGTCGGTAAAGAAGTGCGGTTTTAGTAGTTTAGAAAATTCGTTTTTATTGTATTACAAATATGTCTCAAATTGCGCAGGATTGTAATATCAATAAAGGCATATCTGCGTCCACTCGAATTTTGGGTGAGAATGCTTGGAAAACAAAGAACATTGGACATTTGTAAACTTATAGAAAACCAATATGGCCGCTCGATTTGTCAACTGCCACCTTTTTCGTATTATATAAACGTTTGTAAGAATCACAGTCGAAAAATGAGAGTGGACGCTGATGCGTCTAGGTTGATATTATAATTCTGTGCAATTTGAGACATATTTGTAATACAATAACCACGAATTTTGTAGATTACGAAATGGCACGTTTTTACTGACCAGTCGGTAAAGAAATCTACTCCAGCATCGCCGTAACGCGAGGTGAGACCTACTCAGTCGGTAACAAAAACTGTAAACTATTTTTCAGACGAGAGCGAACGTTTTTTGATTAAAGAAAAGTCTTACAGCATTGGTCTGTTAATTCTGCATGTTTTAAGACTTTCTTTTTTACCAAAAAATGTCAAGTTTTTTGAGAATTTTCGTTGCAAAAGATATTTGCTATCCTTCTCGCACTCATGGATATTTATCCTGCTTTTAAGTTCCGTGGCGCCACCAGCGACGCTATCCAATTGGCTAATAATGGCGCGACTTTTTTTGAATTAGAAATGATATCGATAATGTTGTTTTGATTTTTTTTGTTTTCTTTTTTAGCTGGGACGATGCGTACGAAGATCATACGTGACGGACACGACGATGGAGTTTGAGAAATATGTGGAAATGACACAAGACAATGGAGTACGTCCTCGTGGTTTTATTTTTAATCATTTCTTAAATGATTAAAAATACATTGTCTGATTGATCTACTATTTATTTATGAATTTTTACAGTTAATACAGAATAAAATTTGTCTGGAATTAAATTTTATTAATTTAAAAAGTCACAGTCATTGCTCTCTAAAAAAGATGATAAATTAGACGGAAAAATGAAATGTTACTTTATGATTTAAAAACGTAGGAATTTTTTCCGATTTTTTAATTGCATATTCCAGGCATTGAAAATCGCTGAAAATAATCATTGCTCGCAAAAAAAAAAATCATGTTTCATCGTTCGAAGAGCTGTAACTCTGGGGCGAAATTTTCGCCCATCTCGCCAATTTTTTCTAAGATTCTAGATATTTCAAAGAAAATGTGAAAATTTTAGCTAAACCGAAAATACCGTTTCGGAGGGAAAAAAGTGGCAGCTTTATTTAATTGAAAAATAGCATAAAATAAAATCGGAGAATTTGACAAAAAATGTTGTTGGAAAGTACGCTGAAAATGCAAAATTTCATGTTGTTATGATTTTTTTGTGTGAGCCGTAGTATTGGCGTTAAAAAATAAACAATCATTAGTTTCATAAATTTTTAATACCTGGAATATGCAATAAAAAATCTGAAAAAATTTGCTACATTTTTTCTTCAAGCAGACCAACATCCTGTATAAATTTTGAGGACGTTTTGTTGACGTTAAAAATTGGGCTCCCTGGAATAGACTGTCCTTATTTTTAAATAGTTTATCGTATTTCATTTATACATGCTCCTCTTTTTACTGCTCCCCTATATTTGCAAAAATCTTTTTTAAAAATTATATCGAAAAAGTAAGAAATTCATATTGATTCTAATTCTTTTATCATACTGAACACCCCATAAAATTTCCAGACAAATTAGAAATTCGGAAAATTTTAGTTAAACGATTGCGTAAATAATAATTAAACCGTAAATCATTTTATTTTTGATCCACAGGTGAAAACTATAACACTGTGTCACGCCTCGACTCGAAACTCCCTGTCTCTTGAAATGATGAAGATTATTATATGGAATTTAACGAGAGACGAAGACAGCGAATCCCTAAGATCTATAATAATCGCAGCTGAACCCGGCAAGGTTTTCTCAGCTGGGCACAATCTGAAAGAGTTGGTTCGTTGAAGATTTCCAGTTCTTAGATAGCAGATAAATTTCATTTTTACTGATTAACTTCAATGGAAAATATAAATTCATGAAAAAATTTTTTTTTCTGGCTGCCTCGGTTCTTAACAGAACTTTCACCTTTTAATTATATTATCATGAATTTAATTGTTTATTGTATTTATTTAATTAATCCATAAGACGAGTGAGCAAGGCGGTCAACATCATCGAGAAGTTTTCGCGACTGCCAACGAACTCATGACCGCTATTGCCAATTCACCGGTTCCCATTATTGCGGCTGTCGATGGTTTAGCAGCTGCTGCCGGCTGCCAATTGGTCAGCGCGTGTGATATGATCGTTTGTACAGAGAGAAGCAGCTTTTCTACTCCTGGGTAAGATTTTATTGGTGAACAAATTTTCAAGTATTCTTCAGTAGATTTTTTTCAGAAGATTTTTTTTTAGTGAAAATCACACATTTTTTCTCCCAATTTTTATGCAATTTGTAAAATGCTAAATTTTGAGAAATCTTGTGAAAATTTACATTTTCTCCCAATTTTTACACAATTTGTAAAATGAGAAATTTTGAGAAGTTTTGTGAAAATTTACATTTTCTCCCAATTTTTACACAATTTGTAAAATGAGAAATTTTGTGAAAATCTATATTTTTCCAATTTTCTCTCCAATTTGTGAAATGAGAAATATAATATTCTAAAATAATGCGAACTCGTTAAAATATTTAAAAATCCTGAGCTAATTTGTAATATATTCTCACAACGTTATTGCTGAAAGATGAAAAATTCTGAAATAATTCTAATCGGTGTAAAAAAAATCAGAGTACTTTTATAAAATTATGAGTCGTTCTGGGACAACTTGCTTTAGAAGAATATCGTAGTTTCTCATCGATATCCAAAAACTAGGAAAATTTTCAAAAATTTCCATAAAACTCGGAATAAAACTAAGAATGATGTCTGAGAAATTCTAGAGAATATTTTCACCAGGGTTGCTAACTGCAAATGAAAGAAAATATTTATTGGACTTTTAAATAAAAACTTGCAGAGCAAATTTTGGAATATTTTGCTCAACGCCTGGTATCCCATTGGCCCGTAATGTTCCGAGGAAAGTGGCTTCCCATATGCTTTTCACGGGTCTTCCAATAACAGCGAAAGAAGCTTATACTGCCGGTCTCGTCAGCAAAGTCGTGGCTAATGACAATCTTGGTAAATCTAAAGTTATCAATTTTTTAAAAAAACTCTCAATCTATATTAAGCAAAATACGTCAAGTCGGCCACCCCAATTTTTCATGTCAACAAAACGTCCTCAAATTTATTCAGGACGTTGGTCTGCTTGAAGAAAAAACGTAGGAATTTTTTCAGATTTTTTTTTAGCATATTCCAGCTATTAAAAATTTCTGAAATGAATCATTGTTTATTTTTTAACGCCAATACTACGGCTCGCACAAAAAAAATCATAATAACATCAAATTTTGGATTTTCAGCGTACATTCCATCAACATTTTTTGTAAAATTCTCCAATTTTGTTTTATGATATTTTTTAATTAAACAAAGTTGCCATTTTTCCCCCGGCGTTAAAAAATAAACAATGATTATTTTCAGCGATTTTCAATGGCTCGAATATGCAATAAAAAAAATCTGAAAAAATTCATACGTTTTTTCTTCAACCAGAACATCCTGAAGAAATGTGAGAACATGGCATTTTCTATTAATGTAGTATTTTTTTGGGTTAATTCTCTGAACGTACTTAAGCATCATAAATATTGAAGCGCTAAGAAAATTTAATAAAATTATTGTATAATGAAATTTCGGATGAAAACGGATGTTTCGATTTTTTTTTAAATGTCTTAATATTCGATTTTTACTGTTGAATTTTCTGTAGATTCTACAAAGAATTCTTGTACGTTCTACAAAATATGAAGTAAAATCGAATGTGTGAAAGTAATTTATTTAATGATTTTAATGAAAAATGTATTTTGTTTAAAAATAAAATAGGCTTTTAAAAACTGCAATTTTGGGGGAAAAAAAATTGAAAACATTAGCAGAAATTGCTCTCAAATAGTATGAAAAATTATGTGAAAAACCTAATTAATAGTGTTTTTTTCTTTTCGAAAATTTAGCTGCTGAAGTTAAAACGATTACCGACGCAATAAGCTCGAAAAGCCGTTCGGTCGTGCGTCTAGGAAAAAAGTTTTTATACGAACAGCTCGATCTCGATACTCCACTGGCGTACGAGCTTGGGGCTGAGATAATGGTGAAGAATCTAGAGCTAAAGGACGCACAGGAAGGAATTCGTGGGTTTATTGAGAAGAGAAAACCCGTGTGGTCACACAGCTTCAAGAAGGACGAGTGAAACGAAATATCTTTAAAATAGCAACTTCTTCTTTCGATTATTCAGACTGTGATAATAATTACTGAAGATGATAAGATGGATATGAAAATATATTTTTCTTTTATGAATTTATCAGACTGTTTTATATCGAATTTTACAAAAAAAAGAAAAAGAAATCAAGCGATTCTTTCAATTTTTTTCAAAACATTTTCCAAGTTTCTTGAAACCTTTATTTATTTAAAAAAAAATCGAATTTTTTTTTTTTTTCGATTAAAAAATTTTCATATAAAATATAAAAAATATAACAATATAATAATAATGTTTGCTGCACCGCAGCATTTGCCCAAAGCTGTCCAGCAGCTTTCGGGCGCTCTCAATGTGTTTTTTTTTTTTTTCTTAATTTACAAGCAACAAGACTTTTTGCAAAGTTATGCAGTTCAAATTTAATGTTTCATAATGCGATTATTTCTCTCTCTCTGTCTTTCTCAACTGCACAAAATAGGGAAACGCTTAGCTCTGTGGTACCGAAATGTCCGCAACAAAGTGCATCATTCGATGAAACTAAACTGGGGAGCGTATATTATTTACTATACGTAAGTATGATCGTCGAGAACGAAGGTCACCTCGATAAATCGCACAACTCTCACGGCTATTTATACAATCGGTCAATAGTATCGTTGACGAGTTAACAAATACTTAATTTTTGTTAGGAATTTCATTGCAAGTGAAAGCGCGTATTTTCCAACCAAAGCTCTGTGAATTAAGCAACGCACTTGCATACATATTTAAAAAAAAAAAAAAAAAAAAAAAAAAAAGTAACAGCAGTAACAAAACTCGGATTCGATTTTTACTGTCGAATACGTGCCGAAGTGCACGAGATAAGGGAGGAGATATTTTAAATTTGCAAATGCTCCAATTTCTCACAGACGAGACGAACTGAAGCGAGTTCGCGAGCCGATAAAACCATTTTATTCATGATCTGAAATTTCAGGGTATTTATTAATAATTTTGCGACTGTTCTCAATATTCATTTCAATGATTGACCGAATAAACAGCGTAACTCGGTATTTTCTTTTCAGCTACAGTTACAATAATTATGTAATTAAAAAACGAGGTATTTTTTTTTTTTAAGTGCTTTGCAACCTTTCGATTTAGGAGCACCTAAAAATGATTTAAAATCCTTTTTTTTTTTTTTGCTTCAGAGAATTGTGATGGCGATCCGTAATTCTTTTCGTCATTTTCAATACTTGGGGGTATTTTTTAATTTTTTCGAATCTATTTAAAGACGCCAAATAATGTTGAGGTACCATTTATAGACGAAATCCCATAAAATAAGTTTCTAAATATTTCCAAAACAATATTCAATGAAACCTGATTTTTACTCTCTTTTATTTCCCTTTTTCACAATATAGAAGAGTCTTCAAAAAATGCTCTAAAAAACTTGAAATCTCTGGTGATTTTTTTTCTTTTTTCTGAATTTTCCAAATATTATTCTCAGTTTTCACAGATTTTCACAAAAATGTCCACCTAATTTTCAAAATATCTCCGATAATTAAGGAACAAGAGATTCTGAAGAATAGAGTAAAATTTGTACATTAGACCAAAAGAAAAATCATTGAAACATGTTTCAAGGGACAATCGAACGTAAATATGCGTGAAACGTGTGGTTTATCGTCGACAAACGACGTTCGGCCTCGGATTTTCATCTCAACGGACCACATGCCACGACACGATAACCTCACGTTGTAAAAATATTCGCGTAACTGGATGCCACTGAGTAACTCCAACATGCAGATAGTCAAACATACAAGAGTATGAGTGATAGAAAGCTGAGTGTACTGGAGTATTATCCCTTATCTTTAAATAACGTTAATGCCTGTTCCAGCGTAACAGATTAGTCATTCAGCGAGACTTCTGTTCTAAATATTAAACGAGGCCTTATTCTTCTCTAAATCATTCTAAATTGTAATAAAAATGCCTTCCCGAGCAAAGAAAAATAAAATATTTCCTAGTTTCTTCCCTCGACTAATAATAATTCGTCACATATACAAGTCTTTAAATATCCATCCAGTCGTCTGTTTGTCAATAATGTTGGATAAGTATTTTTTTTATGCCACGCGGTGCGAGAAGTAGGCACTTTATCGCACTAGTGCGATAAAGTTGTATGCAAAACTCGTGCGAAAAACTTTTTCTCAACTCGTGTGATTGCAATACTCGCTCTTCAGCTCGTGCTGCAAATTCGCACTGGTTAGAAAAAGTTTTTTTCGCCCTCGTATCGTAATGTACAATTATGCCACGCGGTACGAGAAGTGCCCACTTAGTGCGATAAAGTTGTACACGAAACTCGTGCGAGAAACTTTTGGTCAACTCGTGTGATTGCAACACTCGCCTTTAGCTCGTGCTGAAAAAGTTTTATCGCACTAGTATCGTAATGTACTAATTATGCCACGCGATGCGAGAAGTGCTCACTTCTCGCACTAGTGCGATAAAGCTGTATACGAAACTCGTGCAAGAAACTTTTGGTCAACTCGTGTGATTGCAACACTCGCCTTGAGCTCGTGCTGAAAAAGTTTTATCGCACTAGTATCGTAATGTACTAATTATGTCACGCTGTGCGAGAAGTGCTCACTTCTCGCACTAGTGCGATAAAGTTGCATGCGAAACTCGTGCGAAAAACTTTTTTTCAACTCGTGTGATTGCAACAGTCTTCTCGGCTCGTACTGCAAACTCCCACTCGTCGGAAAAAGTTTTATTGCACTAATATCGTAATGTATTATTATCGGTGCGGACGATACGATAATAAGTTGGGCATCACGGGTCTTGTGGGTCGTCAATTTTTGAGTCTCCAGTGATAGTTGGTAAATACGATATCGTTTAAAAAAAAAAACAAAAATCTGTCCAGGATGCGACTGCACGACCTCCAAAAAGATTTAATATTTTATATTTTTTAATTTTACTGCCTGATGTGTAGGCATAAATTAAATGAGAATTCGTCGCATATTAATTTTGTGTATGTTGATAGAGTTCTTATGGGGTCAAGACTGTTTCTTTTTTTTAAATGCGCAGTTGTCTAAAATTGTCTTTATTATTGTTGAATTTTGTATTCTCTTGAAGCACTATGAAGAATATTTAGCATTATTAATCATAAAAAATAATTGTTAAATTAAAAAATAAAAATTACTACCTTCATGTCAAATTGAATTTTAAAAAATTGTATAAATGGAACGACTTATCTATACGGAAGAAGAAAGGATGGGTATTTCATTTTAAATACTCCATTTCTCAAATTCATATCACCAAAAATAGTATAGTATCTCTATGACGAGAGAGAGAGACGTGACGAATTGCTCGTACGTCGTGGAATTCGAGAAAGATATAGAAGCATAATAAAGCGATATCGAAAACGCTGAATTGGCTGTGTAGGTCAGACATCTGTAGGTCACTCTGGTTTAAAGGGGGGAGAAAAAGGGTTTGTCGAAGTAAACAAGAGAGTATACATCTTATCTCAGAGCACATATATATGACGTCAAAATTCACGTAAGAATCTACTTCAAAGTTCGAAGTAATACTCGGTAGAAAATTATTGCATATTAATTGCATGTTATTTTATCTGTTTGGCCGCATATTGTTAAGGTCAGGTCCGCAAAGTTAAAAAAAAAAAAGATAAATTTTTTAAAAAATCCAAATTTTGAAAATTAAAAACGTCAAAAATGGTTTATTTTACGAAAAAAATAAATAAAATGTCGTGGTAAAATAAAATCCATATTTTGAGAGTAAAACGCTGAAAATTCGTCAAATAATTAAAATAAAATTGAAAAAAAAAGCCATTTCAATTTACAACAAAAATTAGGAAATAAAAAATTTCTAAAAATTATTCTCGGTTCACTTTTGAAAATGACGAAGATACTTGTCTTCAGTCCTAGATTGTATGGAAAAAAAATTCAGAATTTTAAAATTGGACGAAATTAATTTTTACTCAAAATTTATGGAAAAAGAATTTATTTTATAGAGTAAAACAAGTGATAAAAATCTGAAAAAAAAAGACCAAAATGTGTTAAAAAAAAATTCGACCAAGTGAGTTGAGTTGGAATGCCCCATATACACTCATATATAATAACTAGAGGGACTATCGCGCGCGCAACCTTCGTGCCACTTAGAAAAACCCGGGCTCGGGGTCCCTTTTGACATGGAAAATCCGATATATGCTCTTGAGGGACTCGGAAACATTGACATGGAATGCCCCATGTGTGCCCTTGAGGAACTTAGAAAAATCCGGGCTAGGGGCGGTCACCCATCTAACTAATGAACTCTGGGGTCAGTACTTGGATGGGTGACCGCCTGTAACCCGGATTATTCAAAGTCCCTCGAATTCTTGAATCTTGAATCTTGACACGACAGCGACGAAATCTTTATATAATATAGAGATATAATATTTTTTTTTCCTTAAAATATACTTAAAAGTTCGAAATAATAAAAAAATCCGGTCATTCCATCATTTCCCAATTATTATATGTTTTCTCCTTCCAGGTTTACTCCTCTTTTTGTAAATCCACAAAAAAAAAAAAAAAAAAAAAAAAAAAACGACCGAATTTTCTTCGTTAATGTCGTAAGATATGTTTACAAAGTATTTTACAGGACATTAAAAATGACGTATGTCTATGCGAAAACACTAAAGACCCCTGCGAAGGAGATCAACGAATTTCATCACAAAAAGCCACAGACACACATTTTATAATTTTCTCTGTGCACTTTCATCCCACCCGGGTTATGTGATACGCGACAAGTGGTGTACGAGAACGTCTATTCGAGCTTCTGGAAGATATAAGTATATAAAGTGCCGTTTGGCTCGAGCCGCGGAGAGCCTGCTGGGGAGACAGAGAACAAAAGAGATAAGGCAACGAGAAGGTTCATCGGGGTCTGTGAATGGCCGCGACGAGCGTCACAACTCCCGCCCTCCGTCGTTTGACCTCTCACGGCGTAAACTTATAAAATCGTCGAGAGAGAGCCGGCAACACTTCAGTACAACGTGAGATACTTTACACTCGACATCGTACGAGTTCTCAATCATAGCTTTCAGAGCAATAATCGGTGATTTGATTATTCGCAAAAGACGAAAAAAAAACAAAAAAAAGTACCTCGAGTTCAGAGCTCCAGGAGTGTTATTAGAGATTTTAAACAAACAAGTTTTAGTTCAGTGGTGAAAAAAAAGGGAAACGAGACGAAAATATAGAGTATAGTGTTTTGGACGTTTTAAACGAATAAGTCTAGTTGATGAACCTCCCGAGGCATCCCAAGAGGGTCTGTATGAGATTTGAGGCATCGGTTAAGCAGGTGGCGCCGAATTTACAATTAAACGGGGAGACGGGAAAGCTTTGGAAAAAGCTAGCGAAACGAGAGATAAACAACTTGTTGTTCGATAATTGTGACGGTGAGTTAATAAATAAATTTAAAAAAAAAAGAAGAAGAGTACGAGAAGTACGTTGCTTTCTTATTATTTCAGTTAACCGTGTACGCAGCATCCTCTTGAGGATGATAAAACTGTTGATCAATTTTAGCTTCACACAGAGAAGATTTGTGGATGATCGACTGAAATGGCAATACGCAGACTCCAGTCTCCTAGACTCTCGTCAGAAATCCGACACTACACAGCAGCAACTCTACACAAGCATAAATTCATCACAGCAAAAATCTCCAAGGATCTACAGCTCTGCACTGCAAAAACTCTGCACAACATAGCTGTACACCGGCCAAATTCATCGCAGTCCCAATTCAACACATGCCTGACTCTACACTCGCACCAACTCACAAACCAATCAGCGTGCACCGTTGAGACATTTCTATCTTTCGGCGTACGTTGATTGGTTTGTAAGTTGCTAAGTCGTGTAGAATTGGGCATATGTTGAATCGGTACTATGGTGAATCTTGCCGGTATAGAGTTTTCCCTGGAGACGTTAGCTTTCTTAAATTTCTGCTTGTATAGAGACGCATTTGTGTAGAGTCTGTGTAGACTTTGTGTAGACTTTGTGTAGTTTGTATAGAGTTTGTGTAGAGTTTGTGTAGAATTTGTGTAAAATTTGCGTAGAGTTTGTATAGAGTTTGTGTAGAGTCTGTGTAGAGTATGTGTAGAGTCTATGTAGAGTCTGTGTAGAGTCTGTGTAGAGTTTGTGTAGAGTCTGTGTAGAGTTTGTGTAGTGTCTGTGTAGAGTTTGTGTAGAGTCTGTGTAGAGTTTGTGTAGAGTCTGTGTAGAGTCTGTGTAGAGTCTGTGTAGAGTTTGTGTAGAGATTCCACACATAACCCAACTCTATGCAAACTCTACAGACTCTACACAAACTCTACATAGACTCTACACAAACTCTACACAACAGCAATTGGCTTTGCTATCTGTCGGCGTACGTTTCATTGGTTTGTCAGTTGGCGACTGTGTAGAGAATCGGGTGTGTATTGAATTGAGACTGGTGGCGAATTTTGCCGTCGTACAAGTTTTCCCTGAAGATTTCTGGCTGTGTAGAGTCTTACCTTGGAGATTTCTGCCTGTGTTGAATTTGTCCTTGTTCACAGCTGGGGCATGTGTAGCGTTGTCATTGTGCACAGTTGAGCATTGTGTAGACTTGGTACTGTAGTGTCGGATTCTGTAAACTCTGCATATCGGCACTGGAACAATAAGGAAGCATCATTAGAAATAATTAACAATTGAAAGAACCGTAAGGTTTAAACCTCTTTCACGATTTCGGTGAAATTCAATACCGAACAATTTCGAACGTATTCGCACTTGACCTTTCTTTCTGAATCACTATTTCTGACTATCCTGACTATTCTGACTATATCCTGACAAAAATAAATATAATGGAATACTTTTCAATGAGTGTTTGTCATGTTTTTACAGGCTGCTTAAGAATGTCTGCAGTACCACACGGTGCATTCGCAGCGCGCAAAGTCCGCGAGAACAACGAACGCAGGTTTCTCATATCTAAGATGGAGAAGAAAGGTGGCAACGACAGAGAGAGTAAGCAAGACACTGGCTACTCCAAGAAGAACGCGAAGGAAGAGGGTAAGAGCTCGTTTCACACTATTGTTGGATTTCTCAATTGATTTATAACAAATATCCAGAATTTACTTCTTATGGCTGCAATTACAGCGCAGATTCAAATTTCTCCATTACTTTTCAACTGATTTTTTTTTTGTTTATTTTGTTCATATTTAATTTCACATTTATTATCGTTTTATGTGTTCATTTTATTAGTAAGAAAATGTATAAAATTTTTATTAAAAAAATTTTTAAAAAAATTCCACACAGATTAATTGAAATTGTAAATAAAATGATGAAATCGATTGTGTTCCAGCATTTTTTTTTTTTTTTTACAATATATTAAAAATCCCTATTTATTAAAAACTCAAATTTAACTCAGAATTTATTTAACAAATTTAATTGTGATTGTCTCAAAATTTTGCAGGAAGGGAGCTGACACCATTGAAGTACAACAGTAAGCTGATGAATAGCATTTGGGGACTGTACAATCGTTATTCCGTGCATAATTTCAAGAAAAACACCGACGCCGACGACGAAATAGTCGCGGCGGCGTGTTGGGGGCCGGCGATTAATCGCAACCGGCCCCCAACATCATCAACGGTCGTACAAACGGCCGCCGCGACAGTTCAGCAACTTATGGGTACGAGAAACACGAGTCATCTCTGAAGAGCTCTCGTTAATCACGAGAAAAACTCCAAAGCAGCTGAACGAACCAGTAGAGCAAACAAACAAACGAAAAAAAAAAAAATCGAACAAACTAAACGACGTCATTTGGATGCAACAAAAATCTGGCCGATCTGGTTGGAATTATCTCAATTAAAGAGATAAAATATTTGATCTCGCAGGAATCGATCGCTCGTGGCGCAAAACTCGAGTGATCATTCACGCTACTTGTAAAAACGTTGTGATTTTTTAAAAAATAATAAACGATAAGCAAACAAATATACAACGCCCTATTTTTTCTTTTTTTTTTTTAGATACACGTATCCACGTGATTTTTTTTTTTTTAAGTTAAGTACTTTTTTCATTCTCTTCCTTTAATATTTATTTATATCTATATATTCCAAAATACGTGAATTCGGCCACTCCGATTTTTCATGTCAAGAAAACGTCCTCACATTTCTTTGGTATGTTGGTTCGGTTGAAGAAAAAATGTGGGAATTTTTTCAGATTTTTGTATTCCATATTCAAGCCATTGAAAATCGCTGAAAATAATCATTGTTTATTTTTTAATGCCAATACTACGCCTCGCAAAAAAAATCACAAGAACATAAAAATTTTGGATTTTAAGTCTACTTTCCAACAACATTTTTTGTTAAATTCTCCAATTTAATTTTATGCTGTTTTTCAATTAAATAAATTTGCCACTTTTTTCCCCTCCGAAACGGCATTTTTTGGTTTAGTTGAAATTTTTCACATTTTGTTCGTTGAAATGCCTTAAAATCTTAGAAATTGCCGCCAATCTCGCCAATTTTTTCTAAAGTTCCAGATATTTGAAAGAACAAAATGTGAAAATTTCAGTTAAATCGGAAATGCCGTTTCGGAGTGAAAAAAAGTGGTAACTTAAATTAATTGAAAAATGGCATAAAATAAAATCGGAGAATCGTACAAAAAATATTATTGGAAATTGCGCTGAAAATCCAAAATTTGATGTTCTTATGATCATTTTTGTGCGAGCCATAATATTGACATTAAAAAATAAACAATGATTATTTTCAGAAATTTTTAGTAGCTCGAATATACAATTCAAAAATCTGAAAAAATTCCTACGTTTTTTTCTTCAACCAAACCAACATCCTGAATAAATTTACGGACGTTTTATTGACATGAAAAATTGGTCTGACCGAATTAACGTGTTTTGCCACATTTATAAGTGAAAATAAATAAACATAAGAAAGTTTTGAATATAAAAATATAAATTTTCATTAAATTGTATAAACCTCGACGAGACAACTGTCGAAAATTTCCAGGTAGACTGAACTTTTTAGTTCAAAATCCATAATCTTTAGAAACAAATGTTCAAAATTATGGATTTTAATCCAAATTTGAATCTCATTGAAGGACCGATGTGATCAAATAGAAATTGGTTTAAGAACATAAGTCGAAATTTAAAAAAAATCCAGTTTTGAAAACCTACAAATACAACAAAAAAAAAAAAAAACGATTCTAATCACATAATTTTTAGGCTTCTCGTTGCAATTTACAAAAAATCGATAACAGCATTGCTGTTTTATCAGCCGTTCATAATATTATATGCTCCTTTCCATGTAATTGCTGAGGGCGCTAAACTGGTGACCGAGTAGTCTGATTCCCCTGATTCACAGCTGATAGTCTTGCCCCGAGTTTATAAGCATCGCTGTCATGTACACTGACGTTTACTCCTAAAATTCTGCCGTGAAATTTTCACGATTTTCAACTCTTATTCGAATTATTTTAATGATTTTACTATAATTAGCTGTTGAGTTTATAAATGCAGATTTCACGGTAATATGAGTCGAACAAGTCAATTGCCGAATCTCGAAAAACTCTTCAAGGATGAAGACGATCAAGATTTTACACCTCTCGGCGGGTATGTATTATTTAACTACATTAGCAGTCGATTAACCATCTTAATTATTTGCAATTAATTTTAATACACTGTTAAAAAATTAATGGCTTTGTGGCACAATATTCTCAACCATAGAGCGTTAATTCTACATGTTACAGATATTCACAACTCAGTCGATATGAGAGTCTACTGTTCGCCCAGAGCCCACATATACCGGGTGTCCTAAATCTAATTAATTCGTTCCAGATATTCAATATTCAAAAGAATTTTCGTTTATGTTTTTCTTTGAGATTTTAATTTTACTTTCCTGAATTTCGAAAGTTTAAACTCGAATTTTCGAGTTTAAACTTTTTTTTAAACATGAGAACATTTTTTTTTTTTTTTTTCTCTAATTTTGCTTCCTCATAGAGGAAGCTTTGTTTTTGAGAAATTTTTTTTTTTTTCGAGATTTTCATGTCAGAATTGTCCAAAACGTCGAGAAAAGTGATTTGTACGAAATGTCTGTATGTGTGTATGTGAAAATTGCCTTATTAGCACGATAACTGCTGCAATTTTTCACGTATTTTCCACAAATTTGGTACGCAAGTGGACAATATATTATACAACAACTTTTGGAATTGGAGTTGATGCAAATCGTTTGAAAAATTCGAATTTTACAGCATTTTGAAAATTTTGTATCAGACTGAAATTTTCAACACAAACGAACCTCTACAGTGAAGCATGATTGGTGCCAAGTTTGGCGAGAATCGATAGAGTGATTCAAATTTTATTGCAATTTTAATTTTTTTTTTTTTAAGTCTCCGTAAACACTTTTACTTTTCTAAATTTTGGGATGACCGGTTGCAATTTACCACGTGATTTCACAATTATTGAGCATCAAAGATGAATTTATTTTACGGAACGATCGCTATGTTGATAAATTTCGATTTTATTCCAAAAAAAAAAAAAGCAAAACATTGCTGTCGCGAAAAAAAAAAATTCGACTTTTTTTAAGGCAGATTTCAATCAAATTTGGCACACATGTGGATTGTCCCAGAACTAGATTTGGGTATAAATTTTACGCGAATCGATCGAGCGATTCAAATTTTATAACATTTCTTAACTTTTGAAAAATGTCTTTCGAGCAGTTTTAATTTCAAATTTCGCACCAATCGGTCGAGTAATTCGAATTTTATAACATTTTTTATTTTTTGAAATATCTCGTTTGCGCACTTTTTGCGCTTGCACAAATTAAAAGATACCGGCTTGAAATTTATTTCACGTATTGAGCACCGTGAAACAATGTTTGAGTACAAATTTGAAGATAATCGGTTGAGAGGTTTAAATTTCATGACGATTTTAAAATTTTGATAAAGCTTGTGAATCCGATTTTTGTAGTAGGACAAATTTTTAAATATTTTTTTTATATCATCAACTTCATCTGCCAATCATTGTAAAGTGCACAGTGATTTTATGGTTTATGTAAGTATAATAGATGCTGCATTAACTCCACAAAGAACCAGCAGATAGTGTACAAAACCATCTGGTACATACATAAATTATGTAAAAACAAGCCTGCAAAGCTTACAAATTGCTTCCTCATTATTTTACATTTTTTAAAAATGTTTACATGTATGCAAAGTAGAACTTTGCAGGCTTTTTATTTTGCTTCATAAAATTCATTTTATTTTTATTTCATGTAGAACGCGATTTTTCAATCGCTCAAAATTCTGCAGAAATAACGAAAGAAGTACGAAAATAGGGTTTTAAAAAATCTGTGAAAAATATATCTATTAAATAAATAAATAAATAAATAAATAATTTAATTTTTCAGATCAAACTTGGCTGCAATTTTCGGGGCTCCACAAAAAATCGGCGATGCTACGTCGGCTTCCCTCAAGCAGCCCTCGCAAAAAAAGCCAAGCGGCGGTAGAAGCACACCGCAAACGTTTCAACAAACGCCCACCAAGACTGAAGTGATCCTCGCTAAAGCTGTCCACGCTTACAAACTGTAAGAATTCATCATCAATTCAATTTTTGCTTCCACGTAGAAGAAGTTTTGTTTTCGTGAAATTTTCTTTTTTGGAGATTTTCATGTCCGGGACACTCTGAAAGGTCTAAAACATTGAGAAAAGTGGTTTGAAAAAATGTGTTGCACCAGATTTGGAAAAAATCGGCACTGTGGTGTATATTTTATAAAACATTACATTTTCGTATTCACAATTGTATTTTAATTTTAAAGATGTAAGAAAAACAGTGAATCCTTTATTTTCCAAAGATTCTGGAGTGAGCAAAAAAATTGTATATAAATATAAAATGCTTTTTAAGCTTTCTTAAAAAAAAAAAAAAGGAATGCAAAGTAGAACTTTACACATTGCTTCTTCATTATTTTCTAATTTTTACCAATTTTTTTTTCCACTGTGAGAAAGCCCAAAATCGATAAATATATTTTCTCATAGATGTAGCTTTACAAAAATTCAGAGAATAATCAAAAAACAACGTGCAAACATCTGCTGTTGCATCCTTCTTGAAAATTACAATCTTAAAATGTCTGTGTTAAATTTTTTTTTTTTCAATTACAATAATTCCAGGCAAAATGGGCAGTATTCTCTGATTGGAAAGTTGGGCATAGCTCTGACAGGAAACACTTCCACGCGAATCTACCAAATCATACTTTACAGAAACAAGACAGAGCACATTTCAATTGTGACTCTGAGTCCCGAATTGTCATACACAATTCGTGAAAACAACTATGCGACTTATTACGACGACAAAGGTGAAAATTGGTCGCTTCTCTTCGAGACCGAAGAGTCCTGCGTCGAGTTTGCACGTGAAGTCGGTATTTCGAGATTTCACTCAAGACAAACGAAATTCGACGACTCTGTGATGCACCAGGATTTAACTGTACAGAGCAAAGATTACGAGGCAAAGGAGGGTGACGGAATAACCGTTAAAACTACAATATCCACGAATCTCAGTCAGCCAATTAACTTCAGTGCTTCGCCTACGCAAATCGTCAATGTCGAGATATCTCAGGATGACAATTGGGAAAAATCTTTGCTCAATTGTAGCAAAGGCCTGAAGCGACTTTTGATTTTACCACCAAGTAAACAGATCAGTTTGGGTCCGGGTTATCCGCGTGAAAAAGAGATAATAATGGAGATCGAAGTGATCGATGTAGTCAAACACGTGGAAAAGAGTGTTTCCCCAATAACGAAACCTCCTGTTACCGGCAAGGCTTCGATACTCTCTCGAATGGCGAAAATGGGACAATCGATGCTACCCAAAGTTCCAAATTCGACTACGACAGACTCGGAGGACACAGAGGTTACTATTGTCAAAAAATCGACAAAACCATTTTCATATTTCCAGTAGTTCCATTAATCTCGTTGTTCCTAAATTGTTTAAAATTCTTTTTTTTTTAATTCACAGGAAGAAATTCACATCAAATCTCCAAGGCGATTCAAGGTACGTTAAGAGAACGCTGAATTTCGTGTGAATTTGTGTAGCAGAGTAAAAAAAAAAAGAAAAGTGTTACGAAATTTATAGCCGGAAGTCACAGGTTCCCATGTGACAAAGCATCAGTCTCGTGTCTCCCAAGAATTATCTGAAGAAGCAGCAGCAGCAGCAGCAGCAGCAGCTCCAATTTTAGCGCCAAGAAATATAGTGCCTTCAACCGTTTCATTAACGCACAGGCCAGTACTGCAGCCATCCGCATTTGCAAGTCCCTGGCCTGGAGCTGCGATTCAGCAGCCACAGTACGTTTCGATGGACGGGCAATATTATCCGGTTCATCAAGTTCCCATTAGTCAACCGATGCCAGCGGCAATGGATCCGAATATTAATATACTCATGTCGGAAACACGAACTCAGAATGCGGAGATTCGTATGGGAATGTCGAAAATTTCGGACAATGTGCAAAAATTACTCGACAAGGTACGTAAATTAGCTCCTCCTCCTCCTCCTCCTCCTCCTCCTCCTCCTCCTCCTCCTCCTCCTCCTCCTCCTCCTCCTCCTCCTCCTCCTCCTCCTCCTCCTCCTCCTCCTCCTCCTCCTCCTCCTCCTCCTCCTCCTCCTCCTCCTCCTCCTCCTCCTCCTCCTCCTCCTCCTCCTCCTCCTCCTCCTCCTCCTCCTCCTCCTCCTCCTCCTCCTCCTCCTCCTCCTCCTCCTCCTCCTCCTCCTCCTCCTCCTCCTCCTCCTCCTCCTCCTCCTCCTCCTCCTCCTCCTCCTCCTCCTCCTCCTCCTCCTCCTCCTCCTCCTCCTCCTCCTCCTCCTCCTCCTCCTCCTCCTCCTCCTCCTCCTCCTCCTCCTCCTCCTCCTCCTCCTCCTCCTCCTCCTCCTCCTCCAATGAGAAACAAATGGGGTGTTATGTTAAGGCATAGTGGAATTATTTGTCAATGATTGTAGTTTCACGTTCTTGAAGTTCAAAGTGCCTCGTCGCCAAGTAACGAACGAGCGATGGAGACGTCGTTGAAGATGCTTTTGGCTCTGAACGCGACAAAGGATTACACTGCGAATGGAAAAAATTCCTCGAACCCTGCCGTTGATTCCTTGGCTGACGATAAAACCAAAGAATTAATAGCCAGGCTTGAAAATGATTTAAAAAATGCGAAAGGTACAGTACTCGAAAAGCCCTCAACTTGATTACATAAAACTTTGAAACATTTTTATAAAAAGACAATCATGATTTCAGATTTATTGAAACAACACGCGAATGAAATTGGTAAACTCGAAAGTCACAAGCAAGAATGGAAGAGCGAGAAGTATCAGCTTTGTGAAAGAATTCAACAACTGGAAAAGTCACTGGAGGATTCAGAAATTTCGTTGAAAAAGGCTTTGGCCGATCTCAATACTGCAAACGAAACGGCAACTGCCTATCAAAAAAATATTGTCACGTTAGAGGCAAACATCCTGAAGCTCAACGCAGAGAAAGATGTTCTAGAGAAAACTGCTGCCAGTGCATCTTTGGTAAAGAAGGAAATAGTGGCTGTGAGTTTTCGAGTTTTTACGTAAATCTATTTTTTTTTTTTGTTTTTTTTTTCTTCAATCCGGTTTAATTGTTGAATTTGATTATTGTTTCTAGGGAAATGATAAGGCCACGGAGATAAAGCAGATAATGAACAAAACGTATCAGACTCTTTTGGCAAAGTTTACAGAGGAATCCTACACAACTGAATACATCAGACAGACTATAGCAAACACTATAAGGGTAGGTTACGTTTAATATTTTCGGTATTATTTTTTGCAAATCATAAATTTATATAGAATCTTTTTAATTCTTAAAGAGCACGAATGCAATGCAAAAAATTGCTTACGACGAAAATTGACCAATTTATGGGCAATTAGAGTTAGCCAATCACAGTATTGACCCCAGTCCTGAGGATTAATACTTAGATGGGTGACCGTCTGAACGACTCGATTCTTGAGGGACTTAATTGTTCAATCTGGCTAATTATGAGAAATATCTTAGTTGTTCAATCTGGCTAATTATGAGAAATATCTGAGCGAGAAAAATGGTCTATTTTGACAAATAATACTACTCAAACAATTACCGAATAAGTTAATATTATAACTTTACATTTTTGTTTCCAGAATATAACTCTGCAAGTGTTGAAGGAAAACAGGGGCGACGAAGAATCGGAATCCAAGGTAAAAGTGGAAGTGAAAAATCATGAATCAGTTTCGGAATCCGAGTCTAAGGCGACTGTCGCTTTATTAGACTCGAGTATCGTTTCAGATAGCGATAACGATAAAAGTTCCGTGTCATTGCCGGAAATAGATCATACAACCTCAGCTGCTGCAGGCCTAAACGTAAGCAACAAAAATGCGGATATTATTGTAATTGGGTGTTATTCGTCCGGTTATCGATCAAATTCACTACACTTTTTTTCTTTTTGACGACCACCCTAATGATTATGTGTACATAATCATATTAATATAATTAATTAAAAATTAATATATACATAATCATATTAATATAATTAATTAAAAATTTATATATACATAATCATATTAATATAATTAATTAAAAATTAATATATACATAATCATATTAATATAATTAATTAAAAATTAATATATACATAATCATATTTGTTAACCATTAAAAAAAAAAAAAAAAAAAAAAATGGTGTGACCAATGCTCGACCCCATCGAATTTCAGACGAAAAATATACGGTTATCCGAAATCCTAAAAATCGTTAAAAAAAAAAAAAAGTATGTTACTCGTGCGAGTGATCCTAAAAATCGTTAAAAAAAAAAAAAAGTATGTTACTCGTGCGAGTGATCCTAAAAATCGTTAAAAAAAAAAAAGTATGTTACTTGTGCGAGTGATCCTAAGTATCGTTAAAAAAAAAAAGTATGTTACTCGTCCGAGTGATCCTAAAAATCGTTAAAAAAAAATATCCGGTTGAATAATCGTATGTTATTCGTCCATGTAAGCCTGAAAATCATAAATCGTACATTAGAATTACATGAGAAAAAAATATCATTGAATTTTATCAGAAAAAAAAACAATAATAATAACAATAACAAAATTCAAATGAATTTCATCGAAAACAATTTAAAAAAAAAAGGTCAATAGTCGCAGGAATAAACATCCAGCTTTTCGTCCAATCACAGGACAGAGGCAGCGATTCCAAAAGAATGTTTCATTCACAAAAAAATCTACGATTTCGAAGTACCAGAGTCCTTAATAAAAATTATAAAAAAAAAAAAAATAACAATTGCATTGTATTTCAGATAATTCCTGTTGCTCAAGAGGAACCACCGCCAATACCGCCAATGGACGTTGACACAGAGGCTGATTGGCTTATTCCGTGATAAAATACAATATGCAACGATTCCACGAAAATAATTATATTCCACTGTGAACGAATTTGTAACGAACTAGAAAAAAAAAAACAAAAAAGAAAAGAAAAAAAAATCGATATTTTAATATAAATAAACAGCTATTGAACATTAATAAATAAACTAATTTCCAATAATCTGATTGTATATAAATAGACGCTTCACAGCGTCGAGAAAATCACCTTGGCGGGAACTCGAAATCTTTTTTTTTTTTTTTTTTTTTTTTTTCGACACCCGTTATATGCATCTACGAACATAATAGAAATCTACAAATCATTCGAAATCACGTAATTTTGTTAAAAATTAGAAAAAAAAAAAAAAGTACGATATTTCACCTCCTTCTTTATTCCGATAACGTTGAAAAATAATATTTCTTCGGACAAAAATTCGTTGAAACTGTCGAAGTAAAATCGAAAGAAAAATACTGAAAGAGCCCCGAACGAGTCTCGTATTTGTTGGGAGGACAGATGCGCGGTAGTCGGCGTGTCTCTCTCTCGTTCTCCGTTCAAGTTATGGCGATGAACAACGGTACGTGAAAACGTGTTTACAACACCAACCGATTACAAAATTTTCTTTATCCGCGAGTGTCGATTTACCAGCGAAATAATCGGCGATACCGTGTGGGCTTCAATTTGAAAAAAAAAAAAAACGGGCCTTCGACACACTTGGTGGCTTGTCGAAAAAGCAACGCGCTGCTTATAAAGTGGCGGTCCACGAGCGAATCATCCGTTTCACCGAGAAAATTCGTTCGTCTGTGCTCACGGTCAACCATCTTGGCTTCTACCACGCCAATCAAACTCGAACTTAACCTCCTCTTGTTTAGAGCTCGAGAAAAAAAGAACGCTAATTCGCGGGTTTTCTTATTTAAAGAAACGATGATTTAACAGATTTTTTTATCTCGATGATAGACCTTTTTTTTTTTTTTTATCAATAAACATTTTAGGATGTCCCAATTTTTTTTTTTTTTTTTTTTGTTAAGACGATTTTTTAGGTTTGGCCATTTATAGCTCGAAGATTGAATACTGAAATGTTGAAACTGCATAGATATTCGATACTTTTGCGAAAATTTAATGATCACGTCGATGATTGTATTTATTTGAGCACAGATCATCCGGAAGATTTGTAAAACAGAAATTAAGGGGACTGAGTTTTCGGAAGAAAATTACCGATTCTTCACCATATTTTGATGCCATGAAATATATATATATATATATATATATATGAGGAAAAATACGTCAATTCGAGCCGCCCCAATTTTTTCATTTCAACAAAACGTCCTCAAATTTATTCGGGATGTTGATTTGGTTGAAGAAAAAACGTAGTAATTTTTCGAGATTTTTCATTGCATATTCAAGATATTAAAAATTTTCGGCAAATAATCGTTGTTTATTTTTTAATGCCAATACTGCCGGCTCGCAGAAAGAAAAATCATGAGAACATGGAATTTTGGAGTTTCAGCGTACTTTACAACATTTTTTTTCTGAAATTCTGCAATTTTTTTTTTTTTTATGCTATTTTTCAATTAAATAAGGTTGCCACTTTTTTTTCCCTCCGAAATGGCATTTCCGATTTAGCTGAAATTTGCACATTTCGTTCTTTGAAATATCTAGAATCTTAGAAAAAATTGATGAGATGGGCCTCAATTTCGCCCTAGATTTATAGCTATTCGAACGATGCAACGTCGTGGTAATCTTATGTGTTATCGCTATTCGGCGTTCAAGACGGCTAAGAATGGAAAATATTCTAAAGCTTGTATTACATTTTTTTTTTATTATGTAATTCTTGTTTTTTTGTATCAGATTACCACGTTGTTTGATCGTACAAAGAGCTGTAACTCTGGAGTGAAATTGGCGCGGAACTTGCCAATTTTTTCAGAGTTTCTAGGCATTTCAACAAAGAAAATCTGAAAATTTCAACTAAATTGGAAATGCTGTTTCGGAGAGGAAAAAAGTGGTTACTTTTATTTACTTGAAAAATAGGATAGGAAATTGAAGAATTTTACAAAAAAAATTTGATGTTATTATGATTTTTTTTTTGCCAGCCGCAGTATTGGCATTAAAAAATAAACAATGATTATTTTCAGCCTTTTTCAATGTCTGAAATATGCAATAAAAAAAATCTGAAGAAATTCCTACATTTTTTATTCGGCTAAACCAACGTCCTGAATAAATTTGGGGACTTTTTGTTGACTTGAAAAATTGGGGTGGCCGACTTGACGTGTTTTGCCCCATATATATTGTACTAAATATTTTTTAACTCAGCAAGAATGTTGAGTTTCATGATCCCAAATTTTTTATACACTCGATACACTGTTAAATGCTCTGTAAAATGTACAGAGAAACTAAAACGATCACATTGAAAAAAATAAATATTTACCATTTTTTTTTTTTTTACTGAAAATAGTGTTTTTCAGTGAAAAAAAAGTTATGTTTTTTTAGAAAAAAAAAGATTATTATTATATTTATTATTATTCATATTTAAAAAAATTATTAAATAATTTTATAATAAATAAAATTATTATAATAAAGAACCAAAAACACTTTGAATTCTATGAATTTTAGTAATTGCATTTAATAGAATGATATAAATTATTATAGCTCCAGACTCTAATATTTTATATTATAACGATGCATTAATTATCTACATTTAATAATATTATTCAGTCTGTTTTTTGTTTTTTTTTTTTAATTTTAAATCTACGCAATAACTGACAAATTCAATAAATCTCAGGTTGTTAATTGTTTGATCTACAATGGAAGCTGACCCAGCGGAGGAGGATACCTCCTTCCATTTGGGAGAGATGTTTGAAAGTTACGAGGAGCTGGAGCAAAAGTTAGAGAGATTCTCAAAGAGTAGTCTTGTGCATTACTGGAGGAGGGACAGCAGAACTGTTAGCGGCGCTCATATGAAAACCGCTAGACCTATCAGCGAGAGATTGAAATATTATTCAGTAAAGTATGCCTGCATCTACGGTGGACAAAAGTTTCTGCCCAGGGGAGCTGGCAGACGACAATCACAGTCAGTGCAGATTTAATATCATAACTAGTCTGTTAAAGAAAACAAAAAGTCTGCGCTAATTTTAGTGTTAACAGCTGCTAAAATTCTCTAATTAAATGAGCAAGTTATTTGACATCTGTTTGTTTTTTTTTTTTTTGTAGAAGTACATAAATGCTGCTATATATAGGGAAGTCCGTAATATCACTCTGAACTTGGTCAGACCCTTGGACTCTCGGATTTGCTTCACCATTTTTTATATTATTGTTCCAACTATAAAAAACACAATTCTTTGGAATTTTTTTTTTTCTTAAATTTGATTTTTCAGAAGTAATGTATTGTTAGTCAGAATTGAAAAATCTGAAAAAAAGTTCTCAAAAATTGTGTGAGAAATATGAAAATATAAATTTTTTTTTCAAGTTTTTATGAAAAAAAAAAAAAAAAAAAAAAAGGAGATAATATTAGTCCACTGTTATTTATTTTATTTATTTTATTTATTTTATTTATTTTATTTATTTTATTTATTTTATTTATTTTATTTATTTTATTTATTTTATTTATTTTATTTATTTTATTTATTTTATTTATTTTATTTATTTTATTTATTTTATTTATTTTATTTATTTTATTTATTTTATTTACTTTATTTATTTTATTTATTTTATAAATAAAATAGAATTAGTAACAAGCAAAGAAAATTATGTACCAAATCCGAGAGGTCGAGGATATGACTCAGGTCCAAATGGTATGAATCGCTCCGTACATAAACATACAAAATTTCTAACTTCATTGTAGATCAATCAGAACAAATTGTCCTGCACACATAATGCTAAGAGCCTCAAAGGATGGAACTAAGCTAGAAGTCACCAGTGTGAACAACGAGCACAATCACGAAATTTCCGAGGTACAATATCCTTGCATTTCCAAAGAATTTAAACGTCCTTGAACGTTTAAGCCAATTACTCCCCGTTTATTTATTTAACCACGAATTTTTTTTATTCCAGGAATTATTTAAGAAACTACCGCAGGAACGCAAACTATGTGGCGAGATAAAGCAGGAGGTTCAGGATCTCATGCAGCTGCACATTGATCGAAAGCGCCTCAAGGAATACGTACGTTTGCGTACCAACAAAGTTTTACGTTCAAAGGATCTCTTCAACATTGCAGCGGCTAATAAAATAAAGCGTGAAATCACGCCCGAGCGTGCATATCAATTATTCAAGAGAATACACGATCTCGAGAAGCTTCAGCGTCGCGATAACAAGAGAACTTATTCGGAGTCCGAGGACGAAATTGCGCAGACGATAAAGAGGATAAAAAACGAGCAGGAATCGCCGTGGGGCCAAGACGTCAGTTGAGAAGAAAATAAATTCGATTGACGATTCAAAATCAAAGCATTACATTGAATAGATCCATTAATTTAACGGCATTTTTCCTTTCGCTTTTAGGGATTATCGGTGGAGCTCGAAGTTAGCGAAGGAAACGACGGCGAGGAATCGTACACCGCACAATTAGCGCAGGAGGAAGTTGTCGACGACATCGACACGACCGAAGGAGAATTATTGAGCGCCAATACCGAAGGCAATATCATTACCGCAAGCGGGGAAATAGTCGGCGAATTGGTTATGGAAGACGGAGATCCATCGGTGATTGTCGAATCTATCGTCAATGCCGATGGCTCCGTTTTCGTCGATGAGAGAGATTTTAATAATTACTGCAACAATCATCTTACGCACTCGGTTCACGACAGTCACTCACCTGGGCCCCAAGGTTATTTTCATTTATTATTTTCATTTGAAAGAAAGAAAAAAAAAAAAAAAACGTTCGATTTACAAATAATCTTCGCGTAAAGTTTTAGATATGGCAGCGATATCCTCGCCAGTGGAAATGGAAAAGATAACAAAAGTGAATCCGCCATCGTCGTCGAGCCCGACTCAGCAGAACCGAGCTCTTTCGCCCCATTCGGAAATGAATCCAAAGTCACCGAGCTGCTTGAACGACTCCGCGGATTCTAAGATCTGGACAATGAAGGAAGAAGTGGCGAACGATAGGGAATTGAGCGGTGGAAATCAGCACGAGGTGAATGGCGTGAAAGTCGGGAAAAAGCCGGTCGTCGGCGAGCCGGAAGCCTCGGAAGTCGTGTTATCCGAGGAGGCGAGTCATCAATTATTACAGGAGCAACTGGCGGTTTTACGGGCCGAACAAGGGAAGCTATATCACGAAACGGAAATGCTCAAACTCAAAAAGGACAAATTGAAGCTACAGATGAACTGTTACACCAACGAGATACGAAAACAAGAAATGGAGAAGGAAAAATTGCGTCTTGAAATTAAGTTGTTGCAATCGAAAGTAGTGGAGGACGCTAATGACGTTTCCCACTATATTTTTGTCCCTTGAACGTCACAACGTCGGTATGACAAACAATTGTAAATAGGAGAAGTGACGAGAATACTCCGACTAATCGAACGACGAATAATTACCGGTGTATCGCAATTCTTCAAAGTGATTGGTTGAGTATTCTGTAATTAAGCGACCAATTTTTTTTTTTTTTTTCTTCTCTTTACTTGCCGATTTTTTTTTGAACATTACGATTAAGTATTTGGGCAAGACAATGAGTGAAATAAATTATTTTCTAAAACTCTACGTTTTATCTTTTATTCTTGTTAAAATATATATATTTTTTATCAACGACATTTTTAACCCTTTTTTCCTGACTACGCTAAAAAGACCACATTCCCTGCCTACAACGCGAGAGGAAAAGTTGTAAACTTTTGACCGTCGGCACGAAAAGGGGGCAGAAATAGTATATTGTGCACCAAGGGCGGAAAGTTGAACATTCATAGCGAGCGTGTCGGGTGACGCCCCGAGGTCGACAAAATTCTCGAAGGTACTTTTTGCCCTCCGAGGCAAATAGTCACTTTTTTCACACACCTCCACGAATAGTTCGTTACTCTGTTCCGTGACGAGAGGGGTGAAAGTGAGTACTTTCCTCCCTAGGGAGTAAAGTACTTACTTTTGCTTCTGTCACCGGAGAGCAATGTACGAACTTTACATGCAGTTGTGTGAAAAAGTGCTTTCTTCATCGATTAAAAAAAAAAAAAAAAAATTAAGTATCAAATCTCGATTTGAAGTGGAACATGTTTTGTTAAAAATTCGCTTTTTAAAAAAAAAAAAAAATTTTAATCTATATTTTACCTTTTTGTTATTATTTCTGTCAAAACCACATTTATTTATATATTTATTTATATGAATATATTTCAATATATTCTTCATAGAATCAATTTAATTTAAAATTTAGAGACAAAAAAATATGTTATAAATAAATTAAGAAATAAATTTGTCTAAGGATTTTGATAATGTAAATACAATTGAAACTACTCCGATGGCAGTAAAATATAATTAAAGAAAAAAAAAAAAAAAAAATGATACTCGACCGTGACAGGACTCGAACCTGCAATCTTCGGATTCGAAGTCCGACGCCTTATCCATTAGGCCACACGGTCGTTGTGTCTAACTTTCTGGTATTAAGCTCTTACGTATACGTTAACAGGCAGTCGAGACGATGCTTCTTGAATATCCGTTTGAATTTCAGGAAACATAGATTCCAGAAAAAAAGAGGATTTTTCAAAACTCGATTTTTATACATCATTGTATGCATATATGCTTATTATGCGGATTCAAAACGTTTCTTGGCCATTTTTGAGCACAGCCACAATTTCAAAGCCCGGGAAAAATGCTTTATCATAGTCATGAAAGCAGAACCATTTTTTCCAACTTTCTGTTATATGCTCTATTGTCGAATGAATCGGACAATCTGAGCCTCAAATTTAAGGACAATAATCAATCTGGGACAACGAATAACTTAAGAAATATTAATGAAATTGTGACGGTTGCGAAATTGTTCTATTTTTCAAAAAATTCAATATGGAAACGAAGAATTGCGCGCGCAACGGTCCGTTGAAAGTCGAAAATCGAGACTCTCTTGTCTTTTCGATTCCCGTCGATACACCGGACGCATATATTCTCTTATCGTCTCTGCATATTTTTTTAATATCACATTTCGAAAATTTCGAATATAACACAATTGTGTTGTAACTTTAGTGCCTAACAACTGTGGTGTT
Organism: Perithous albicinctus; assembly: GCA_964016905.1. Taxonomy (NCBI): domain Eukaryota; kingdom Metazoa; phylum Arthropoda; class Insecta; order Hymenoptera; family Ichneumonidae; genus Perithous; species Perithous albicinctus. Next base: position 11,184,849 of record OZ024701.1, read on the forward strand.
AAAAATTTTTTCAAATTTTCTAACGTACTTTCGAAGGTAGTTTAAGTTTGCTCGAACTTGATCGCGAGGTTAACGTTCGTAAGAACGGTTATAGGTTAGGATCAGAGATATTTCGAGTCTTCGTGAATTAAAAATGTTTAAACAACCTGTAAAGTTGTGTTCCTCGGCAGCGTTAAATAATTTCGCAGGTAAATTCAAATTGTCATTTATTGTTTCGTTCTATTTATATTAAAAAAAGACGACTTTTCTCGACTTTTTGAGGTTATGTCATTTTTATACTCGAATTTGATTGAAATTGTTATTGTTATTTATTGACGAAGTTAATGGTTTTTTTTAGTTGAAAAACAAAAAACGCGATTATGCATACTGACAAAAAAAAATCATAACTCGTAATCGTACATTTTTGGCAATTTCGATTACGAAAAATCGATTTTTTTTTTTTTTTTTTTTTTTTCAGTCGATTAATGAAAAAATTAATATTGTCGATTTGGTAAATTTGTAAAATAATTTTTTCCTGAAACTTCGATTCGGTACGAATATTTTTGTTCAATGATATTTTTTTATTGAATGGACAAAATTTGCGGTACGTTTCATCGAAACAAACGCTAACTTACGAAAAGTGAATTTAAAAAAAAAGAATTATAACTCTAAAAGATTGGATTGAAAAAAATCTTTAAAAAATTGGAAGTATACGTATGATCCGATAGAATTTTTGAAAAAATTGAGTACCACATTCGGAGGGATAAGCTATCGGACGTCAGTCAAGTTCAGCTGGAATGTCCCATATATTATGCAGAATAATCTTTGAAACGGAAAGCTAAGATTTCAAAGAAATAGTTTTTCAACATCGAGAAGATATGAGAGAAAATCTTGGGTATTCTGGTCTAAAAATCAGAATTTCAGAATATAGAAACCTTGGAAATTCTGATTAAAAAATCTTGGGAATTCTGGTCTAAAAATCAGAATTTGAGAAAATAGAAACCTTGGAAATTCTGATTCAAAAATCTTGGGAATTCTGGTCTAAAAATCAGAATTTCAGAAAATAGAAACCTTGGAAATTCTGATTTAAGAATCTTGAAGAGTTCTTGACGAATAACAAATTTCGCTTAAAAATTTTCTTCATTTTTTGCGCTTGTCCTGTTGTAATTCTTATCAACGTACAAAATTTCATATGTACTGCACCATTTAATTTTCATGATTTTTAGGTGATTATTGCCTTAAGCAAAGACTCATATTGGTGCTAAATTATACACAAAATTATAGAAAAACTTTGTTTTTTATTCTCATTTTTTTTTTGCTTCAAAAAGCTTTGTTTTCGTGAAAATGTTTGACAAGATCCATGCAGTTCACTTGTTTCCACACAATTTTGAATTTTTTCAAAAATATTTGTGTAGCTCTCAGAATTTTTGAGATATCAGGCTCAAAATTGATACGTAGTTGGACTATCATAGAACGAGTATTGGGATTGAATTTGGGCAAAATCCATGCAGTTTTCTTGTTTCTACAAAATTTAGAATTTGTTCAATAATATCTGCGCGCTCGAGCTCCGACAATTTTTTAGATATCGGGCTCAAAATTGATACGTAGTTGGACTACCATAGAACGAGTATTGGGATTGAATTTGGGCAAAATCCATGCAGTTCTCTTGTTTCTACAAGATTTGCAAAAATGTCTCTAGCTGTAATGAAGAAAAAAAAAAAAAAACAAAAAGCCAAAAATTTTTTCTATATTACACCAAATATTCCATGTATTTGCTTGGCAGTGAATAACAATCCGATTTCTTAAAATCATTTCTCTCAGCTTTACTGAGGAACTCTTCACATTCTGCAAGCGCAGAATCTTCAAAAGCCTACAAATGGGATCTCCTAAGCGCAGTTTGTCTCGAGCGTCATCCAGTCGTAACAAAACCAATGAACGAAATTGAAACAAAGTTCCAAAAGATGCTTGACGAAATTGAATTCGAGAAAAGCATGAAATCCGATCACGAGCTCAAACTACTGATGGAGAAAAAACAACACGATTTACAGAACAAGGGTCTGCTCGATATTGATTTGGATACAGTTGTTACACAGTCTGCACAAGATTTGGAGGATGCGGGACACGTGGAATTGGCTGCTTTTCATTTTGCCCCGAGAATCACAGAAGCAGACAAAAAAAATATAAAGAATTCATTGGAAAGAAAACTGGACAAGTGTTTGGTTTTGCTGGTGGAGCAAAAAATCGGCGATAAAACTTTTTGGCTTCCTCCTCAGGGGCTCAGAGGGGACGGCGAAACGATGAGACAGGTATGCGCTCAATTTTTTATTTACAAAAAATGTTGTTGAAAAGTACGCTGAAAATCCAAAAAAAAAAAAAAAAAAAAAAAAAAAAAAAAAAAAAAAAAAAATTGAATTATAATTTGTTTTATGTATTTATGTTACACGAAGATAAGTCGATTTTAATCCGTTTGTTTGTTGATAACTTTTTTTCTAGGCTGCAGAGAGAATACTGCAAGAGACTTGTGGTGACAAATTGAATGTAAGAATTTACGGGAATGCGCCGATGGGCTTTTACAAGTACGTTTATCCAAAATCTATTAGGGAAAACGGTTCTCGTGGGGCAAAGGTTTTCTATTATCTTGCGAAATACATGAATGGCACCGTGTCCGACAAAATAAAACATCAGTGGCTCGACAGAGAAGAACTCAAAGAAACTCTGCCTCAACCGCTGCACAAGAGCGTCTCGATGTTTCTCCTGGCCGAATGAGAATATTGTAAAATTTTGTTACACGTGAAAATAGTCCTTTTCCCTCACACACTTCACTTGTTAATTTATCGTAAATATAAATAGAGTTAATAAACGGAAAGAGAGAAAATGAAAAATTTTGAGTTTGTCATTTTTAAATGGACGTATGTTAAATGATACCTTTTTAAAGGTAGATATGTACAACGAAGACATATTTCGTAGACGTTTAAAAACGTCCGCTCCTCTTTCTTCCTGTGAACTTTGTATTTTCACGAGTATCTTTGCCCTGCCTCCTTCTTCGCTCTTTTTTCTCTAAAATCCATTCCCGGCTCTTTTTCAACGGTTTGCCCCTGGCTTTTTTCATTTGTTCTCTGTAAATCAATAATGAATTATGAAATAAAGGAGAGACTATTAAAATCTACGGGTAGAAAAAAAAGTGTTTTTCGACGAAAAATTTCGACGATTTAGCTAAACAGCTCTTCACAACTGAAGACAGGGTCAATGTTGTTTGGTATTGAATTCCGACGAAATCGGTAAAACGATTCGGATTTGATAAAATTTGGAATTTTTCGAAAAAAAAAAACTTAATTTTGCTCTAAATCACGTCGAATCTCAACAAATCAACTGAAATGTTCTGCAGATGAAAAATAATGTACAGCGCAGCTACGTACTAAATTTGGTGATGTTCGGTAAAGTCGTTCGGATTTTACGCCATTTTGAATTTTTTTCAAAGAATTCAAATTTTCGCTCTAACTTCCGCAAAAGTTAAGAAAGTAAGACAAAACTTTGTACTAGATGGAAATATGATGCAACGATATTAATTACGGAATTTTCGTTGTCATGCGTAACGTAATTTGGGTTTTTTAAAAATAGATAATACATTTTTAACTTTTAATTTGTGTTGTTGCACAAGCAACTACCAAAAGTATAGAGGTAAAGATATTTAAAAAATGCTAATTAAAATGAAAAATGATGCAAAGTAGAACTTTGCACGTTGCTTCCTCATTAAATCTCATTTTTCACAAAGCTTCCTCTATGAGGAAGCCAAAATTGATAAATAAACTTCCTCATAGAGGTGGCTTTGTGAAAAATGAGATTTTACGAGGAAGCAACGTGCAAAGTTCTACTTTTTTTTTTTTTTTCTTTGAATCGTGTAAATTTCTGTAAGAATAGTTACCGTTTGGCTGTGTAATTTACGGTCGAACTATCGTGCTCTGTACCCAAAGCTTTGGGTAGCGGCATTGCTCCTCCAGTCATCAGCACGAGAAAGAATTTCTTTGCTTTTGTGCTGTTAGGAAAATCTACGACAATACCACCGTAAAATCCGGCTTTGGTAGCTTGTGACGTTACCAGTTCAATCTGCTCACTGTTCTCCGGATAAAATTGGAATACCGCTCTGGCGCTTCGCGATAGACACGCGAATAATGTTGAGAAAAATTTGTGCAGACGTTTTATAGGATTGTGCGAGGTTTTGTCCGCGTTACAGAGCCATTGGAGCGCAGAGATGCTGACCGCACCGTCAAAACATCCTGCTCTGAAGGGCATTCCTTGTCCCATGTCGCTTAATATTAAATCACCCTCGACCTCGCGTTCCACAGCAACATCTGAAAGGAAATTCGTTCGATTACATAATAAAGTAAAAATTACATTATAAACTCAATTTTTTTTTTTTTTTTTTTTTTTTTTTTTTTTAGAAAAGAAATACCACTTTTTAAGACTTAAGCGTACGTATAAAATGTTTACGCAACAATAGAGCGAGAAAAAAGAAAAAAATAAAAATGGCTTAAAAAAATTAAAAAATGTTGATATCTAATACAGAATTTTTTGAGAAAATTTTCAAACTTTTAAATTGTGGCAAATCTTTTTTTAAATTTTACAAAAAAAAAAAAATCTCTTGTTTATTCAACTTTAGCTTCTATTAAATTCATACTCAGCATTGCAGACGAGATATCAGCTCCGACCCAGATATGACCCTGTTCTTCTAAAACGCTACCACTCAGTCCAGATCCACAGCCAATATCCAAAAGAAAACAGGGAACATCATCAGGTAGCAAAAGAAGCTCAATAGCGCGTTCGCACATCTGTACCTGGATGTCCATCATACGTGAGCTAAAAAAAGGATCAACACTTGAATGTAGAAGATACACATTTCTTGTCGATGTTGAATAACAATAACTAATTATGCAGTGTGTAGCAAATCAACAGGATTGTAATCCTTGTACATTGTGCATCTTTTTTCATCTAGTATAGATAGAATTAAAAAAAAAAATTGAACACCAATTTCTAAAAAAAATATAGTTTTAAATTTTGTTCCTCTGAAAAGTGTATGAAATATGTTCTGCGAAACAATGGAAATTTTTCAGTGGAAATTACACCTAAATTTTATGTTGTAAAATTTTTTTTGTAGAATAGACTTGATTTCCATGTACAGCAAATTAAAATAAAAAAAAACAAAAAAACACCAATTTCTAAAAAAAATATAGTTTTAAATTTTATAACTTTGAAAAGTATATGAAATTTATTATGCAAAGCATTGGAAATTTTTCAGTGGAAACTACACCTAAATTTTAAGTTGTAAATTTTTTTTTGTGGAATAGACTTGATTTCCATGTACAGCAAATTAAAATAAAAAAAAACAAAAAAACACCAATTTCTAAAAAAAATATAGTTTTAAATTTTATAACTTTGAAAAGTATATGAAATTTATTATGCAAAGCATTGGAAATTTTTCAGTGGAAACTACACCTAAATTTTAAGTTGTAAATTTTTTTTTGTGGAATAGACTTGATTTCCATGTACAGCAAATTAAAATAAAAAACAAAAAAAAAACACCAGTTTCTAAAAAAAAATATAGTTTTAAATTTTGTTCCTCTGAAAAGTATATGAAATTTATTCTGGGAAGCAATGGAAATTTTTCAGTGAAAACTACACCTACATTTTATGTTGTAAAGTTTTTTTTGTAGAATAGAAAATTAAAATAAAAAACAAGAAAAAAAAAACACCAATTTCTAAAAAAAAAATATAGTTTCAAACGTTGTTCCTCTCAAAAGTGTTTATGTTTATGTTGCAACATTATATTTGTACAATAGACTTGATTTCCATGTAAATTAAATTAATTAAATGCAAATTAAAAACAAAAAAAAAAAACACCAATTTCTAAAAAAAAATAGTTTTAAACTTTGTTCCTCTCAAAAATGTATGAAAATTATTCTGCGGAGCAATGGAAATTTTTCAGCGGAAACTACATCGAAAGACCTAAATTTTACATTGCAACATTTTGTTGCAACGTAAATTAACGAAAAAAAAAAAAAAAAATTATAATAATTATAATATATTATAATTATTATTATTATTATATAATTCTGCTTGAAATATACGATTAAAATTTTTTCGATAATTTTTACATATTCTAATCCCTCTAAACCGCAAAAACAAAAAATTATGAACTTTTGTTTTAGACAATTTTATACAGGCTGGTCTGCTTTGCGTGGAATGCCTTATATATACACACACACACACATATATATATATATATATATTGTCCACTGTAAAAGAACAACGATGTACAAGCAGTTTTAACGAACGTATTTTTAAGCGGAAAAAAAAAATGTACATACTTCTGAGTGTATTTTCTAGCCTCGTCTTCATTGTAAAACTGCAAAATTACGAAAAAAAAACAAAAATGACAAATGAATAGTAGAGAATAAGAGGTTATAAACATGTGAAAATGAATTATCATGAAAATTGAAAAGTATTCCATTGTCTCTTACCAGTTCGGGCGGTGCCAAATGCTCCGGTCTTCTCGACATTTTACAAAAATATCGTTTTATCTCTATTAATATTCATAAACAAAATAAAAACATTAAAATACTTCGGAATACAGATATACACGTGCTTTCGCGCGAGGTTAATGTTGACAGTCTCCTTCACGTTGTGCTTTTGTTTTTTTTTTTTTAACAAAAGCCCCCTGCAGCCATTTTCTTGAACTACGATTTTTTGAAAGATGAATATACATATATATATATATATACACATAGAAAAGATAAAAACTCGAGGCAAAAATGTGTGAAAAAAAATGTAACGTTTATCTTTTAGAATTAACCGTTTTTATGATAATTTATAAGTAATTAAAAAAAACAAAAAATGATGTTGATTCCCAAAAATTCTAAACGAAGGAATTATGTAGGTTATAGAATCGCCGTTGACCGCGCTGGCGTCGGAATTCGTTGCTTTTTTTTTTTTTTTTTTTCGCGCGCGGCAATAATGGATGTTGTGCTGTTTGCTAGCCGATCGTGACGGATTCTGAAAAAAATAAAATCGTTTACATGAACGGTGCAACATGTTTGTGGAAAATTTCAAAAATGATTTCTACAACGTGATACAGGGAAAGGTGAGCGTCAATCGATTGATCATTCTTATCGAGGATTGTTGTAAAATTGCGTATTTTTTTTTTTTTTCTTCTAATCGTCGAATGTTAAGGTTATTCAGGATGCTCGACACGGGATTGCGACGGATTTTATCTGTATCGTTTCGCGCGACCCTAAAATAACATTCTCGATCTTAATGTCATTGCTTTTTTCGATCACTTCAATGTCGTTATTCGATTGTAATTGTTGATAAATTTTCAACATTTTTTATCACTTGTTTTAGCTACTTTTTGCAGGCCTCATTTTTTTTTTTTTTTTTTTTTTTTTTTTATATTAAAATGATGTCCATGTATTAGATTTTTTTGTTGCCCTCTTAAAATAATGATAATATTAATAAATTCTCGATCTTTGCAATCTTTTTAAGCTTGTTATTGAAATCTAATTGTTGATAAATTTCCAAGATTTTTAATCACTTGTTTTTGCTACTTTTTGCAGACCTCATTTTTTTTTTTTTTTTCATTAAAGTGATGTCCATGTATTAGATTTTTTTGTTGCCTTCTTAAAATAATGATAATATTAATAAATTCTCGATCTTTGCAATCTTCTTAAGCTTGTTATTTAAATCTAATTGTTGATAAATTTCCATGATTTTTAATCACACGTTTTAGCTACTTTTTGCAGACCTCATTTTTTTTTTTTTTTTTTTTTTTTTTTATATTAAAATGATGTCCATGTATTAGATTTTTTTGTTGCCCTCTTAAAATAATGGTAATATTTATAAATTCTCGATCTTTGCAATCTTTTTAAGCTTGTTATTGAAAACTAATTGTTGATAAATTTCCAAGATTTTTAATCGTTTGTTTTAGCTACTTTTTGCAGACCTCATTTTTTTTTTTTTCATTAATATGATATCCATGTATTAGATTTTTTTGTTGCCGTCTTAAAATAATGATAATATTAATAAATTCTCGATCTTTGCAATCTTTTTAAGCTTGTTATTAAAATCTAATTGTTGATAAATTTCCAAGATTTTTAATCACTCGTTTTAGCTACTTTTTGCAGACCTCATTTTTTTTTTTTTTTTTTCATTAAAGTGATGTCCATGAATTAGATTTTATTGTTGCCCTCTTAAAATAATGATAATATTTATAAATTCTCGATCTTCGCAATCTATTTAAGCTTGTTAATAAAATCTAATTGTTGATAAATTTCCATAATTTTTAATCACTCGTTTTAGCTACTTTTTGCAGACCTTATTTTTTTTCATTAATATGATGTTTATGTATTAGATTTTTTTGTTGCCCTCTTAAAATAATGATAATATTAATAAATTCTCGATCTTCGCAATCTATTTAAGCTTGTTATTAAAATCTAATTGTTGATAAATTTCCATAATTTTTAATCACTCGTTTTAGCTACTTTTTGCAGACCTTATTTTTTTTCGTTAATATGATGTTTATGTATTAGATTTTTTTGTTGCCCTCTTAATATAATGATAATATTAATAAATTCTCGATCTTTGCAATCTATTTAAGCTTGTTATTAAAATCTAATTGTTGATAAATTTCCATAGTTTTTAATCACTCGTTTTAGCTACTTTTTGCAGACCTTATTTTTTTTTTCATTAATATGATGTCCATGTTTTAGATTTTTTTGTTGCCCTCTTAAAATAATGATAATATTAATAAATTCTCGATCTTTGCAATCTTTTCAAGCTTGTTATTAATTATTATCTGATCGTATTAAAATCTAATTGTTGATAAATTTCCATAATTTTTAATCACACGTTTTAGCTACTTTTTGCAGACCTTATTTTTTTCATTAATATGATGTCCATGTATTAGATTTTTTTGTTGCCCTCTTAAAATAATGATAATATTAATAAATTCTCGATCTTTGCAATCTTTTCAAGCTTGTTATTAAAATCTAACTGCTGATAAATTTCCAAGACTTTTAATCACTTGTTTTATTATTATGTAATCATCTAAATTTACTACCTGGAACTGAAAAATCACTTTGCTGTTCATAAAAAATACCCTGGTTTTTTTTTTTCTTTTTTTTGTTTAAGTTCATTAATCTTTGAATCATTGTGTCTCTGCTGTAGTCTTGTAGGATATTAATATTTGTTTATGTACACAGATTTTTGTATTAATTGGAATTTAATTCTAATTAATCAACCATCTTGTAAACTTGTCTTACTATTCAGTCTGATTTTCTACATCGGAAGCACGTGTATCATATTTTTTAATGAGCACTGCCTTGTAATACACCTAAATTTACTAACTGGTAGTGAAAAATCATAAAAAATATACATCTCTAAAAATCATTGTCTTTTTTTTTTTTACTGACTCAGCCCCCTTAAATTACGCTTTTTCCTGTGTCTTCACAAGAATCCTGAATCTTTATCTAGCGAGAGATGAATATTTCTTTCTAAGACAATTTTTTTTATTACAGAATTGTCTGTTGCTGGTGAACTTTGACGTTGATGCCATTTGTGCCTGCAAGATACTGCAGTATCTCTTCAAAAATGACAATATGGTATATACGCTTGTCCCAGTGCAGGGAGTCGAGGATATGGTACACGCGTACAGGGAGAATGCAACAGAGGTAATAAAGTTCAAATTATTCAAGGCTATTTTTCACAATTTCCTGTGTAAAAAAAAAAAAAAAAATAATAATTTGCAGGTTCAATATGTGATAATGGTGAACTGTGGGGGTACCATTGATCTTGTGCAGCTTCTGGAACCCTCCGAAGAAACAGTATTTTTTATTATAGACAGTCACAGGCCTTACGACCTCTGCAACATTTATTCGGAACATCAAGTGCAGATACTCAGCAAACTTGACAACGAGGAAGAAATACCAAATTACAATGATGTTTTTAAAGATGATACAGTGAGGAAATTTTCTGTTACATTTTTTTTTTTTTTTTTTTTTTTTTTTTTTTTTTTTTTTTTTTTTAAATTCATTCCAGACTAATTTATTTATGAGTCTTCATAAATTCGTTTTTTTTTTGTTTTGTTTTTTAAATCATTGTCTCTCAAGTCTGACGAAGAAGATGCTAACGAGGAATCGGATGACGAAGGTGAAACGCGGCAGGCTAAACGACGGAGATTGAACGAGGAGGACATTTTAAAGAGACGCGAAAGACGGCAATGGGAGGAAAAGAAAAATTCGATATTATTCCATTATGAGCAATATAGCTACTATGGAAAATCTGTACGTAAAAAGTTCATGCAAATGTTTAATTCGCATTTTATTTTCTATTTGCTCGAAAAAAATGCTCGTCATTTTTTTCTTACTTTTTTTTTTACTGAACCTTTTTTCATGATTTTTTTTTTTTTAATTTCTTTGTTCCAATTTGAAATTATTTTCAAAAATCCTGCATTTGATTTCGAAATTTTTGAGCTTTAAAATTTTTTGAGTTTTTAAGTTTTTTTTTTTTCGAAAACACCATTTTTTTTAGTGCAGTATTATAAAATTCTCTCTGTGTACCTTCGACACGCAATTACCGTCCTCGTCTTGTTTACAGAGCGCAGTAATGATGTTCGAATTAGCCTGGAAAATGTCGAAGGACAGTTTAGACATGGCTTGGTGGGCAATAATTGGCGCTACCGAACAATCGATTCTCAACAAAATTGAGACGAGGGTTAGCGTTCTCGAAGCCGGCAGCTTGCAGGGTCACGTATCCCGGCTGAATCACAGGCAAGGCGTTGACGCGGAGAAGCAACAACAGAGCGCCGTTAAAGTAACCTACGACAGAGAGTAAGCATTTTAAGATTAGAAACAAAATATATTGTGTCTAAAGTGTAAAAATCGAAAATGCTCGTACTATGTGTTCTGCAAATAGTCAAAAATAGTTTCAACAGTTTTTTAGACGCATTTTTTTTTAAACAACTTTTCAGAAATTAAAAAAAAATATACCTTTAAAAGCCCAAAGACGAAACACTTTTGTCATTGAATTACCTTTGCAATTTAATAAAAAAAAAAAAAATTAATTGACGCCCAAAAGTTTTTTCATAAAACTATAAAATCCCGGCTTTTTAATAAAAATTCATTGGACAATTCGCCAATAATATTCTTTTCTGATTTTTCGTAATAATGCTAATTTCTAATTAATCAATTCTTGAATAAGAAATAAATCTATATGACTAATTTTTTTTTTTTTTTTTTTTTTTTTTTTTTAATAATCCTTCACCAGTCTTCAATTAGCTCTCTACCGTCACTGGACCGTCGAGGCGAGTCTGAAGCACTCAATGGCGACCGCGGTCGCGTTACGTCTCTGGTCCCTTCGTGGTGAAAAACGGCTTCGTGAACTTCTCGCGGAAATGGGATTACCGCTTGCGCAATCGAGGCAAAGATTTTCAGCGATGGATCTGAATCTCAGAAAGGAATTTCGGGAGATGGTGGAGAAACTCGCGACGAAATATAACGTAGACAGCATCGTAGGTGCGAGTTTCACACTGCAGTATGGATTTCGCTTCAAGTATTGCGCTTCTGATGTCGTGTACGCTATGCTGGCGCTTCTCAATTCAACTGTAAGTTTTCAAAGAATTTTCCAATTTTATTGAAATAGATTTTGACAAGTTTTTTTTTTTTAAACAATAGTATTATTTATACAAAATATTTTCTTTTTTTTTGTTTCAAATTATTATTTTTTTCACTAATTTCGACACATTTAATTTGCGCAAAACATATTTGAAGGGGCAATATTTTTGGTAATAATTTGGAATTATTGCAATAACCAGAAAAATTGAAACAACGGAATAAAATAATGCAAAGGATTTTGTTTTGTAACATTTCCTGTAAAAAAAGTAAAATTTGGATCAGCCTAATAATCATAAACGCGGCAAAACAACTCAAATATGGATGATATTTAACATAACATTATAAAATTAATTATAGGATAAAAACGAAAAAAAGTAACGAGACGCTTTTGTTGTTGATTTCGAAAAATCTGTTATTAAAATTCTTTTGCATTGCAGACAAAGGACAGACATGCCCATCACTGTTTTCTCGATGCTCTAGATTGTCTTTCGAGAATGAAGAAAGAAGTCCTTGAGACGGGAATCGATCGTGCTAAATTAATGCTCAGTAATATCTACAAAACGGCACAGGGCATTTTAGAAATGAAACAAGTTATGAACACGGGTTCGCTGCTTTATGTGATGATTCCGGAGGGTACACTGGACAGCCGGCTGTTCACGCATCCTCATCCTCTAATTATGCTCGCTCAATTCATACTTCGAGCTTACGTCGACTCGTCGAGAAACAGACGGGCGCCAACGTGGCCGCTGGTCGCCACGGCAGTTTTTAATCCTGAAGACGGCACGTGTATCGTTGTCGGTGTACCGCCTATTTGTGAAGATCCCCCTAAAAAGTAAAAAAGCTTCCAACATATTTACAGTTTATTCTTTAAACGAACTTCATTTCACACTCCTAATTTTTTTTTTCTTTTTTTTTTTTTTTAGCTTGTTCGGCAAAGCCTTCGAGAAGGCCGCGGAGAATACACGTTGTCACGTCGATCCAGATTATTTCGACACAACGAGTGAGTTTTTTTAATTTCAAGTAGCAGTTTGGTAATTATTTATTTCCTCGAGTACCAGAGACTTTTATTTAGTAACAAACAGATTCTGTCTATCCGGAAATTAAGTAAATTGCACTTTTTTTGCGTGCTTAAGATTCATTTTATATGCATGATTCCATTAAATTAACTGCATTTTACGAAAAAAAAAATAAAATAAATAAATAGTGGTACTAGAAAATTAAAAAAATGTATCGCCCTCGATTCGCAAAAAATCTCCTACAATCTTAAGTATTCTGACCTGCCAATTTTCTATTCTCAACAAACAAAAAAAAAAGTTCTTTCCAACAAATGGCCCCAAAATTTTATAGTATTTTTTTGCTCATAATATTTTTTTTTTACTATGATGCTAATACAAAATGAGTAAAAAAAATGTTTACCATACTTTTCGAGATCGATTTTTTAGGACGTTCAGAAATTTGACAAATTGTTGAATTGAATAATCGATTGTAAAAAAAGCTTTGGTACTTGAGGATACGTTGATCAAATTCATTGTTTCATTAACCGTATTTAATGTTATTTACCTATGGTTTTCAGTTATAAGACTGAAAATCGAGGAACGAGGAAAGTTCTTCGACGCCCTGGCAGCTGTGCTCGGAAATGCTTGAAGTTCAAACGATCGAGGCTCAAGTCTCGAAAGTCGGAATTCTATATTTTTCACGACGAGGATAAGTAATTTAGTAATAAGCGTCATTTCAACGTGGCGAAAAAAGATACGTAGTTTTATAAGCGATTTAGTTACGTTTTTTTTTTTTTTTTTTTTTTTATACTTATCGGACCAACCACCTAACTTTACAATCAAAAACGCAACAGTCTCGTACGATACTGGTTTATTGTGCGCGCACACCACTGACTTGTAAATACGCGAAACGAAAAAAAAAAAAAAAAAAAAAAATCGCCCCTTTTTAAGTACCAGCGACGAGTTTAGCTTTATCTTTCCATTTAGAACGTTTTTTTTTTTTTTCATCTTTTTAATTAATTATTGTACAATTTGTATAAAGTAACGTTTACGCGCCCGCCAAATGAAATCACACGAAAATATTCACCACGCGCCTTTTTCTCATCAATTTTCATTCCAGAGATCATTTCAATAAATTCAAACTTACTCTATTTTTGTTTATTTCATCCATAAATATTTTTATATATATTTCTAAAAAAAATATTCTGCCACATTGTCAAAAAAAAAAAAATATATATATATATAACCAGATTATTAGAAAACAAAAAAAGATTTTTCCAAAATTATTCTTTCTGTTTGTAGCTTTTTAAACGAAATATGTGGACAAATTTAAGATTTTTTTGAATAACGAGTTAATGCATTTTCAATATGGTACAATATTCTAGAAAAAAAAAAAATCTAATATATAAATAAAATTATTTATGGAATAAAGAAACAAATTAAGTAACTTTGAAGGGTAATTGAATGATTATCACCGGCTCATTAAATCAATTAACGATTGACGAATTCGAAGCTCTTCAGCGTGCATCGAGCAAATGAAGTGTTTCCTTTCAATAATCATTAATTCTATGGTAGGATTAAAAAAAAAAACAAACAAAAAAGAATGTCGAGATATTCAAGAAAGACGCGCATGCGGTGCGCATCAGTTCCGACGATTATGATATTTTTTTACTCCCCGTGACAGGAAAACAAAGTGAAAGTGGGTTTCTCAAGCGCGCGAGAACCATTGCCAATGAAATTTAGAATCGTTTGTCGCCAATGACGTTATTGTAAATATTTGCTGACCTACCTTTAAGAGTGATACTAGATCTAAGATATACATCATCGACAATACTACCGTTTATTTTTGTTTTGTAAGAAAGAAAAAAAAAAAAAAAAAGAAGAAAGAAAAAAGGAACTCATTCTCACGAATTAAACATAAGACGACATAAGTGAACGAGATACAGGCAATCTCTAATTTTCTAATCACGTTTTTCAATTTGCAGCTGCAATAATATTTGCGCACAAATTTGTCATTCACTTAAAATATTTCACAATACCAGAAAAATCTTAGTTGCAGTTTTATGTGCAAGGTTATTAGAAGAATAGATATTGCTTTTTTTTTTTTTTTTTTTTTTTTTTGTAAAGTATATGAGTTAATGGAAAATAGATCGACAATAAAAATTCATTTCATTGATTAAACTTATTTGAAGAAGTTGCTAGGGTAATCCAGCCAATGGATCAACACCTACCAATGAATGAACACACTGGCGTTTCAATCTTTTATCATTTAGGTATAATAGCACCACCAACCTTAGCTTCAGGTTACGTTCATGCAGGAGAGCTAAGATGAGCAGCTGACTGATAGTTTTAAAATAAGCTTTTCCGGAGAGAAAAACCCTCGAAACTTTCCACGAAAAGTGTTAAATACTAAAAGTGACGTTCCAATGTTTATTTTGTGAGCCTGGGAAACTGGTTTTAGCTGCTCAAACGTTTGTTTTGGGATGTTCAGACGTTGGGTTGAACATTCAGGGTGAATCCAATGAATGAACGGCCGTTCATTCATTGGCATATCGTATTTCAATCACTAGCAAAAACGTGCGCGCTCTGTATTGCTCATTTTGCTTGTAGACTGTAGATTCATTTAAGAGCCGGATGTTATTGTATTGCAAACACATTTGTTATACTAAAAGAAAGCAATTGTACTGCAATAACTGCAAAACATTTTTGCAATTCAATTTGGCCGCCATAGATCGATCGCGGCTGCGCACTCGATTCATGGCTCCCGTCCATAACATACGGCTGAAGTTAGCTCTACGACATACCGACCAATCAACTGGCTTCGTGATTTCGATACATTTCGAGATATTTAGGCCATGTCTCTTTTAATAGGTGATGATTAAGCCAATAAATGAACGATATGATTGAACTGAAGTAAACTGTGCTGCATTATAGCCGGATTATGTTTGAATTTACTACGACTAAAGGGATCGAACAATAGACAGGCAATGAAAAAAGTAATAAGAATATAATAAATAGTGCTAAAAAAAAATTAAAACTAATAATCATCCAAGTACCAAGAAGTAAAAGAACATAAAGAACAATAACTAATAGCGAATAAACGTGAGCCGTGAGGTTAAAAAAAAGCCCGAAAAAAAATTGAACACTGATAAACTTGATGCTGAACCCATCAATCAGTAAAAAGCTAAATTAAAAAAAAAAAAAAAATTAAAAAAAAGTGATGGCTAAAAAAAGCTCCAAACAGTGAGAAAGAACAACAAGACTGACAAAATCTAGTATTTAAATGCCATTCACTTATTGTAAACTTTGTAATAGCGTTATTACCTTATCTAAGAAAAAGTCTATTAATTTTTTAAAAATATACTTGTTCATGCAAACCTTCATTAATTGAATAGGCCGTTTTACCTACCCGTGTTTATTCCATTTTACGTTCGTGTTGAATTGGTGTTCATTAATTAGATTTTAATCGTTCATTCATTGGCCAAAGTCATTGAGCGGTGTTGATTCGCCGGATTTTCGTAGTACCTTCACAAAACACGTCTTTTTTCGTATTGCCTTCAATCGTAATCGAATATTATGACTGCAATGGCTTGTTAGGGGTCGTATTTATCAAAAAGGACTGTAATATGTCAGCTTATTTACCTAGCAATACATCAATACCGTTACAAATATCACATCTTGCTAACCGTTCGTTTATTGGTAGGAGATTACCCGGATTCACTTTCCTGTTTATTTCAAACAAGAATTAAATTATTATTATTATTATTTTTTTTTTTTAATTCTCGTATATCAGGGCGTTTTAATTCTCGATCAAGGGCCACAGCTCAATGGCTACTTATATATTTGCTTTAATCACCTATTATACATGTCTTTGGGTTTACTCCTAAACATCTATCCAAATACAACATTTTGTTTTTTTTGTTTTTTTTTTTATACACTCTCCTCGTCGACGTTTTTTTTCCGGCATTTGTGATTTTACGAAGATATCTTCTCAGCGTTTTTCGGCGTTCGATGAACAGCCGCAATTTTGTTAGTCGGCATTTTGTCCTTTCGAAATCCGTCGACAAACTGTTGAACAGAGTCGACTGTTATCTCAGCACCGTCCTCCATTACCGCGTAAATACCTCGCGGTATGTCGATCGCCGTCAACAGCGGCACGGCGTCGTCGAGTCCGACAAATTCGCGTAGAATGTCTGACGTCTCGCACTGTAAAAAAAAAAAATTAGATCATAACGAACGCAGGTTTAATTTTGTTTCGTGTCGTTTAATTCCTATTTCTTTAAGTATAATATATGTGAGGCATTTCATATGAATATCCAATTTTTTTTCTCTAAAGATCAGGTTCAGTAGTATCGACAAATGCACCGGATTTAAAAATGAAAAATAAGATTTACCGGAATATGCCAATTTTTCATTTAAACTGTAATAACTCGAAAATGATTAATTGTATTAAAATTGTTAAAAAATCGAAAATGTGGTTTTTCCATGGCTAACAAGAAAAAAAATTGATTCCGAATTAATTGTGTAATTTCAGGCCACTTTTTATAGCAGAAAACCATTTTTTTCTGATAGGAGAGGACTTCCGGTTTGGTAATCTGGAAAATTGCCTCGAAATCTGTAAGTGATTACCGAATTTTGAGTATTTCGAGTGTAAACACTGTTATTTGTGCTACAATGATAAATGTATTATTTTCTATGTACTAATAATTTATATATGATTTAATTTAGAGGATTCAAACTTACATCGAGTCCAATATAGAACTGTAGATTACCGTCAGGATCATCGTAATTCGGATCGTAATCCGGTCTGTCTCGCCTGTACGATTCGGCTGCAGGCAACAGGACGCTCTCGCCGAATTGAATTTCGCAATCTTCACCCTCTGAAAAAAAAAAAAAAAATACAAGCATCCGCATAAACAAAGTGCCTTCGGCGTGTAAGTCAAGAGCGCCCGTTAAGTCTGCACTTACCGACGAAAAGGATTATCGCCGGTGCATCGTGCAAGGACGTTGCATATTTTTCGGTCAGGATGTTCACCAGTCTGGTGGTCCATGGAAAATTCTAAAAAAAGGTAGATGATGAAATATGTTTAAAGCAATTTTTTAAAAAATTTTAACAATCAATACGTAAATTACAAACAGCATTAACAAGCGAATTTAACAATATTTTTTTTTGTAAAACGCGATTTTACCAAATTATTCTCTTTACTGTGACAGTGTTAAAGATTTGATGTATATTTTATTAAAATCAGTTAAAACGTAATAATTTGTAACAAATAGAACTACTTATTTTTATAATGTTTTTTTTTATTTTTTTTTTTTTTATTTACCAAGCCTTCAGGATCTTCAAGGAGTTCGGCGCGACCTTCGAGTGTGATAATATTGTCTCGAGGATCGAGTATAACGAGAGTGGGAATAGCTTGAACATCAAGGGCCTTCGCTAATTTTTGTCGCCTCTCTTCCTGAGCGAAGGGTATCCTCAACCAAGGCATGTTCTCGATGTAAGCATTATACGACTCCTCACTCCTAGAAACAGAAAGACATAAATCATGAATTTAAAAAAAAAAAAAAAAAAAAAAAACTATCTCTACGTAAAGTCCCTTGAAAATCATTTTTAAAAAATTGCTTTTCTATCATAAATTCGTTGCCATAATTCGTTGACATAAATCATGAATTAAAAAAAAAAAAAACTAAAAAACTGCCTCTACGTAAAATCCCTTGAAAATCATTTTTAAAAAATTGCTTTTCTATCATAAATTCGTTGCCATAATTCGTTGACATAAATCATGAATTAAAAAAAAAAAAAAAAAACTAAAAAACTGCCTCTACGTAAAGTCCCTTGAAAATGATTTTTTAAAAATTGCTTTTCCATCATTAATTCGTTGACATAAATCATGAATTAAAAAAAAAAAAAAAAATTGAAAAACTATCTCTACGTAAAGTCCCTTAAAAATAATTTTTAAAAAATTGCATTTCTGTCATAAATTCGTTGACATAAATCATGAATTTAAAAAAAAAAAAAAACTATCTCAACGTAAAGTCCCTTGAAAATAATTTTTTAAAAATTGCTTTTCTATCATAAATTCGCTGTCGCATTTTCAGCGTCACCCGTAGGGCAGTGCCTAAGGGATTACCAGAGTAATTAACCCCTGCGTATGCAATTGCGTTGTGGGCTACGCACGTGTCATTAATTACGCTCCACTTTCCCTTTCTCTAATTAAACCCTAGACGGATAATCACGAATTGCTGTAACACAGCGTTTGCTCCCGAGAGTATTTCAAACCAGCCACAAATTTACAACCGCAATAGGCCAGAGACACTACTACTGTCATTTTTTCACGAGCAAATCCCCACATCTCTTGTCTCTGAAAATTCATTAATACATTTTGAATCGTGAAAATTTATAACACTACATTTTGTCTCTCTGGCAGAAAAAAAAATAATTAAAGGCACAAAGTTATAGATTTTTATTTTCTTTTTTAATCGATGATTTACCAACAACAATACCTGCGTTTCATGGTTGGTTTTTTTAGCATTTTTAGGGCTCCTATTAATGTACCGACAAGATCTTATCCAATGAAATATTATCCCCGGTTTATTTCGCCCAATACTTTATTTTCTCATAGAACAAAATTTTGTTTAAATGAAAAAAGAAATTGCTTGAAAAAAAAAAAAAAAATACTTGATCTGCACAGTATTTTTAGAAATAAATCAACTGGGCAAAATAATCGAAAATGGTCTTCAAACCTAACAAATATGGACTTTATCAAAAAAAAAAGTTCCCTGCAAAAGTTGTTAGTTTTGGTATAACAAATTTTTGGATACAATAAAAAAAAGTCATGGTTCCATTTTTAAAAAACATGGCGGTCGTAACTCCGCCATTTTGAATGGTGGACCAATTTTGAATTTTTTTTTTTTTTTTTAATGTTCTTTTTCGAACCCTAAAAGCTTCGTTATACTCAATGCTTGATCTCTGGGCAGAATTTTTCCAGATAAATCAACTGGAAGATTAAAATGGCACAGCCTCTGTATGAGAAAGCCAAAATTGATAATTAAGCTTTGTGAAAAATCGAAATTAACGAGGAAGCAATGTGCAAAGTTCTACTTTACAGCCTTTTTTAATTCACTCATTTCGGGAGTGGAGATTATTTTTTTTTTTTTAATTTTTCAAACCCGTTTATCACGAAGACTGAATTATGTTTTTTCCATAAACTATTTAATGCAATATATATGTGTTATTTTTGACGTCATTAAAAAAGGCTACTAAAATGGCAAAAATATTTTTTTTTCCTTCAATGCGTTCACTTTGAAAACTATCGCTGGAGCTACTAAATACCATTTTTTTTTTTTTTTTTTCAATTTTTCAAACCCGTTTATCACGAAGACTGAATTATGTTTTTTCCATAAACCATTTAATGCAATATATATGTGTTATTTTTGACGTCATTAAAAAAGGCTACTAAAATGGCAAAAATATTTTTTTTTTCCTTCAATGCGTTAACTTTGAAAACTATCGCTGGAGCTACTAAATATACCTGGGATATATTTCCGGATGCTTAAATCGCGGTTACTTTATCCACGTTGCGCATACCTTCACGCGATTCAGGAATGAGCGCGCTCGGGAGGGAAAATTTTCGTAGGGGAAGGTGGCAATGGATAAGTGCTTCGACGAGCTGAGGGGTTTTCAACTTATCTCATTACGCGTAATTGGTCGGTCCTTGAGTTTCCACAACTTGCGCGCTCCGGTTAGTGTATCGCGTTAAGAGGGTAGTGTCTGGCTTTCGTAGAAGACGTGACACTATATTCTAACGTAAAATCGCGGGGAACACGCACGTGTGCTCTTTATAATCTAAATTATTTCGTTATACATAATATACACACGTATATTATGTAATATAAAATATATATATATATATATATATAGTAATATTGTTGTGTTTCAGAGGGCGTTTATATATTATTCGGAGTCACGCCAAGGAGATAAGCCTGGTTTGTCTACTCTGGCACATGGAGACTCATCCTCCACGAGCAAAAGAGAGCTCTCTGTACGGTCCTCAGCTTTCTATCTTGCATATACTCTTCTTCTCTTCAATTCTCCTCATTCCACTGAAAGTTCCTTAGGCGCGCACCCTCTGCCTTGCGGTCGGTCGCAGAAGGGTGGTTTTGATGCTCGCTAGATAGTGCATCGATTTTCCATAAAGCTTTATGAAAGCCATTCGGGTTCTCTGGGCTTCTCGTCGTGGAAGCGGTGTGCTTCTGCTTCTACGACCGAATCGAGCCCTTCTCCTTCTCCCTTCCCCCCCTCAAAGGTACCCCCCCGCGGACCTTTTATATAGCTCTTCTGTTATAAACGCAACACCGACGACTTTCGCGGACCCGCAGTTGCGCCTTTTATTCCCAGATTTTTCTTCTGTTAGATTTTTCGTCTTTCTTTTGTTTCTCTTAATAAAAAAAAAAAAAAAAGCTTTGTTTTGCATGAGCATGAGCATTTTTTTTTTCTACAGATCGGCTACATTTTTTTGTTTAGGTACTCATTTAATTGAATGGAGTTTGTTGATTTTTGGGGATTAATTATGCTCGTTCGATCAAATTTTTGGCAAAATCCATGCAGTTCTCTTGTTTCCAGACAATTTTGAATTTTTTCAAAAATGTCTCTTCGCGTTCTAGCTCCCACAATTTTTGAGTAATCGGGCTAAAAGTTGATACGTAGTTGGACTATCGTAGAACGAGTATTGGTATTGAATTTGGGTAAAATTCATGCAGTTCTCTTGATTCCACAAGATTTTGAATTTTAAAAATAATCGCAAAACAAAGCAGAGCTGATGTGGAAGCGATGTTCAAATAGAATTTGCAGCGTTTTCCAAAACTAGGATGCAATTGCTTCTTAATTATTGTCCATCTCTCCCATAGTTCCCTTCATGAAGAAGCCTACATTTATCATTATACTTTCTCATAGAGCGGCTTTGTGAAAAAATGGAAATGAAGAAGCAACGTGTAACGTTCAACTCTTCATTTCTAATTTCTTCACGATTCACAAAAAAAAAAAAAAAAAAAAAACAAACTAAAATAGCCATATAATGTTCACAGGCAAAAGTGTTGCGATTTTCCTGTGTATCCTACAATTTTGTAATCTCAAAAATTCAAAATTACTTTATGGATCATCCTTAATAATCAATTAGCAATTAGAGCGAACTAAATTAAAAATCAGGGATTCGAAATATGTTTGAAACTTTCCTGTATAGGAATGTCGATAACATCAGAATCTTCGACACCGATATCTCAGACCCCGAGAACGCGTGTCAAAAATTCCATCCATAAAAATTAGGTCGATACGTCGAAGCTTAACAACAATAATGTTATAAAAACGACCAAAACCAAAAAACAAATTCTTAACATCCTTAATAATATTTGTCCGCAGTTTCGAATTCACCTGTATACAGTAAACCGACTGCAGAAGCTAACGTGTGTGCCTCCCCATAAGTGGAATTAGTTTGCTCTCTGGATCCTCCCTATATATATTTGTTTTAGTGCTATTGCGGTCTGTTAATGTAACATGTATACCGTGTAACGAGGACTGTCTCTCCTTTCCCCCTTTCTCTCTTTCTCTCTCTCTCTCTCTCTCTCTCTATCTGTACAGCGTTGATTTCGCTTAATCTCACTCGGGATTTTCCCTAGTGGAGAGAGCTTGATGAAATGTGCACACACACATATACACACACACAAATACACACACACAGATGCAAACATGAAGCATCACAGTACATTTCCCTAATAGTCCCGTGTAGATTTGGATTCGTGGGTTTCTACCGCCTATACGTTTCGCTTACAGTCGCTCTCGTAGAATTTCCGCTATTGCGGACGTTGATTCAGTGCACCGAACTCAGTGCAAACTGTGCCGTTGGAGTTTGTTTCACGTTACTCGGTTACCTATTGTCTACACTCGACAATTTGTGGGCGAACCGGCAACACACGCCTTCTTCTCACGTGTTTTAATGTCTGGTGTAAGAGTCGAGGCTGATAGGGGAACTAGGCGTTAGGGGATGTTATAACAACGCTTATGCTATATTCTATAATATTGCCATGAAACCCAATGAGGCAAGGCAAACAACGTCAAATGCTTTTTCTTTCAAATGGTATGGCTCCATCTCTGGTTTTAGGTACGCGAGGGGCTAATATATTTTTTTTTAATTTGAGGCATTGGATGCAAATCTATGAACAAATAAACGAATTCATTAATTGGGATAAATCAGAATGTATCTCTGCAATCAATTCCTGCAGTTTATTGATTTTTTTTTTTGCGACATTGCAAACGTTGCGATTTTTTAGGTCCAGCCTGCTCCTGGCATTGTTAAGGGAGGTGAAAAGAAAAAAATCTATATTTAAAAAATAAAGCTGCCCATGGAATTAAATCCTCGGATTTAATTCCATGCCCTTTCTTCCTCGATGCGTTACTATCTCGATTTCAGGAGATCGAGCAGTAGAAAGTAGGAAAATTCATTGAGAGATGCTCGGATTGCCAAGAGCGAAGGTATGGAAGAGAAAAATGGAGAAAGGGAGTTAGGTTTCTGTACGCACTCGTCGCGGAAAGGGAAAGCTCAAGCGAACGCGTTCTTTGGGGATAATGGCCGGGGGGTTGGCCGGGTTGGAGGGCGATGGGACGGGGGTTGGGGTTGTAAGGGCAGTCGGTATAAGGACTTACGAGGCAAGCTTCGACTAAGACCCGGTTGCCGACTCCTTCCCGGGTAACACAAGGGGTAGAAAAGCACTGACGCGCGCGCGCGCGCGCGCGCCCTCGATAGGGAATTGCTGATTACGCGGGTGTAGGGTCTCCCTCGTTTTTTACGACTTTCGCTGTATAACAGTAGAAAGGAAAACTTGGTCTTGATACCGGTGGGGTGAAATTCGCGGACAGAATAGTTCGCCAATGCCAAGGCTTTCGATATTGGTACTGGACGTTTCTCCTCGAGAAAATCTATTTCTCGGACTTTTAATCAAATTTTACAGTACATTTTTTTGTCAGTTTCTAATTTTACCAAAAAAAAAAAAAGCACAAAAAATGTATCACAAATTTTGCATTTACATTTTAAGTAATTTTTTTTTTTGGAATTTGTGACAAAAAAAAATTGTTAATTCATTTATTGTATTTTTACAAAAAAAAAATGTTTCTCATTTTCGAGAAAATCTATTTGCCGGACTTTCAATTAAAATTTTACGGTACATTTTTTTGTCAGTTTCTAATTTTACCCAAAAAAAAAAGCACAAAAAATGTATCACAAATTTTGCATTTACATTTTAAGCAATTTTTTTTCGGAATTTGTGACAAGAAAAATTGTTAATTCATTTATTGTATTTATACAAAAAAAAAATGTTTCTCATTTTCGAGAAAATCTATTTGTCGGACTTTCAATTAAAATTTTACAGTACATTTTTTTGTCAGTTTCTAATTTTACCCAAAAAACAAAGCACAAAAAATGTATCACAAATTTTGCATTTACATTTTAAGTAATTTTTATTTTGGAATTTGTGACAAAAAAAAATTGTTAATTCATTTATTGTATTTTTACAAAAAAAAAATGTTTCTCATTTTCGAGAAAATCTATTTGTCGGACTTTCAATTAAACTTTTACGGTACATTTTTTTGTCAGTTTCTAATTTTACCCAAAAAAAAAAAGCACAAAAAATGTACCACAAATTTTGCATTTACATTTTAAGTAATTTTTTTTCGGAATTTGTGACAACAAAAAAAATTGTCAATTCAATTTATTGTATTTTTACAACAAAAAAAAAATATTTCTCATTTTCGTTTTCATTTTTTTTAAATATTTGTAAATTCGTCGAATTTACAACATTTTGAGCTTTTTTTTTTCTAACTTAACACGAAATGCGGTAAACGAAACAAAAGTATGTCAGACGAAACAAATAGTTTTGTATCTGTTTAACAGATGTATATTAGCTCTTCATAAGTCACGTGAAAAGGTCGGTTGATAAGATTTTTCAAATGTAAATATGTAATTTAAAAAAAACTAACTAATAAAAGAAAATATACTGTAAAGTGACGAGAAGTCATTTTAGATTTGCGAAAAATTGTCGGAAATCTACAAAAAAAAATATAAAACAGATCAACGTACATTGAAAACTTAAGCAATCCATGATTAATATTTCGAAAATGAAAAAGTGCGTTTTTTTTTAGTAATAAAAAAAGCCTGTGTAAAAAAAAAAGAGTAAATTTCAATTCGATTATACTTTACGAATATTTGGAAAACATAAAAGTGTATCTTTTTATAATAATAAGAAAGCCTGTATATATAAAAAAAAAAAAAAAAAAAAAACAACGAATAAAATTCGATTCAACCGTCAGCAGACAATCGATCGAATTTCATTCGACGCGAATTAAATTTCCTTGGTCGTAAGTAACGTCCAAATTTAATCGCGGCGAATTTACAGTACAACTTTCGAAGCCAGAGTTCAATTGGAGATGTTTGTGTGGGGATAAACGTGTGTTTTTCTTTTTCTTCTATTCTTCGCTTTTTTTTTTTTTTTTTTTGTTCGCCCTCCCTGCAGTTGGTTGTTCATTTAGCTAGAGTCAGCGAAGGACTTACTCGATGTTATAGAGGCTAGCATCACGTGTACCTCCGGCCCAGACTCTTCCTTCTTCGTAGTGAGCTCTTTATTCCTTTTTTTTTTTTTTTTTTTTTTTTTTTTTTTTTGAACGGTCTTTGTTGGTTCACATTATAGTACGTACGTAAGCTTTCCCAACCCCGACCGTTCTTCTTCACAGCAGCCTCCCCCGCGTCTCGACGTGCATCCCTCGCTCGTCCTGCTGCATACCAAATTGTCCCGGACTTGGCTATATACCACACGTACTATCGATACTCGGGAACCAAGCTTTTTCAACAACGCGACGTTAGACGAGTTACCTCTCTCGTGCGTGTACGATTCCGCAGCCACGAGTAGTACAAGCAAAAAAAAAAAAAAAAAAAAAAGAAACTAAGCCAGCAAGTCTTTTTCTTCGTCCTTTTCATTTGGTCTTCCATTCACGGTATATTTATTTATATTTGTAGATACGAGCTCCGTACTCAGCCAAATGGTCCATAGAAATTGTTTCGGTTTTTTTCCTCAGACGCAAGACTTAAATATCGTTTAATTAAATATATTATCTTTCGCTATAATATTTATTGATTTATATTGCAATATATTATTGCTAAAATGCTGTTTTGGAAATCAAGATTTTGTGAAAATTAATATATTCGAATTTAATAATGGAAAATTGTTTGCCAAATTGGTGAAAGTTGATAAAAATTCATATCATTAAATCACAATATATCAAAAATTCATAACATTATATTTATATATTCGGTATATTAAAAAAAACTGCAAATATGGCTCTTCGTTCGGTCTTCCACTCACTGTATATATTTATTTATATTCGCAGATGCTTTTTTTTCATATTTTTCTCCTGCAATTATGAAACCTCTGTCTTGGTACATACCTCAAAAATTCTGTAATATTCTTCTTCCGGATTTTTGTACATTTTTTAAAAATTTTACAAAATGGAAGTTACGAAAATTTGTCAAGAAAATCATATTTCGGAAGCGTATGATTAAAAAAAATTGGTAGGTGTTTTTAGACAGCTAGAGTCGTACAAAAAATTACGAAAGAAATCTAAAACATCATCGTCGGATCTTGATCGAAATCTCATGAAATACCCGATAACTTTGCTTAATTTCCATAAGTTTCACTTACACTTTTCCATGGCAATCCTTTTTCTTCTAAAATTATATGTTACTAAAAGCAGTGACAAATATCTGTTTCCAGAAATAATAACAAAATATTGTAAAAAAAAAATGACAATTTTGTTTTTTGTAACAATGAAAAAAATATATTGTCAATTGAAAATCAAAAAATATTTTCTTGCTGAAATGACAAAAAATGTCAAATAGAATGTAAAAAAGAAAAAAAAAAAAATATTTTTTGTAAGAATTAAAAATGTCCATCTCACCTATCAGAGCTGACGAATATGACCTCGAAATTGTGTCCTCTCTCTCGAATTCGTTGATAAGTGTCAACCAACTGCGGTGTGAAAGCTTTGCACGGTGGACACTGAAAAAAAAAAAAAAAAATAAAGTAAAGAGACACAAAAAAAAAAAAAAAAAAAATGTATTAACGCATTTACGTTTTATTACTCTACTCATGAATTTTGTGAAAGAACATTATATTATGACGATCGAGGAACAGGAATTTCACATATTCCAATTTCATCGTGCATTCGACCGCGAGAAATGCGATCATAATTTTTTTTTTTTTTTTTTTTTTTTTTCATCCCTTCACACTTTTCCAACAGGACGAACGGTCGGGGAAAGGCATGAAGATGGGGTTGTTGGTTGTCGCGCACCGTCCGCAGCATCCCCGAGCGAGCCATCGGCTCGTTCAGGGGATGCCAGACATCGCGTTGACCACCCGGTCATCCGGAAATCCGACCACGTACGTGGAATAATTTACGAGCCAGCGAGCTCTTCGGCGAGTGCTTCGAATGCTCAACCCCTTCTAAGGACGCATGAGCAACATTTTTCACGCAGCTCTTACTACCCCCATCGTTCCGAGGTAGCCGGCGGAAGGACACGACGCATTACACTTGTCACCTCTCCTACTACATTCACTCATCGTGGACATCTTTTTTACACGCCATAACGACTTTTTTTTTTTTTTTTTTCCTACACATGGATTTTATTCTATAATTCTTGTCATTTTTCCACATATGTAGCAGTCAATTTGGAGATTGAATTACAATTTAACGTATAAAATATATTGTTCAGTCTCTGTGTGAGTGTCTGTGAGTGTCTGTGACTACCTGTGAGTGTTTGTGAGTACCTGTGAGTGTTTGTGAGTGTTTGTGAGTATCTGTGAGTGCTTGTGAGTGTTTGTGAGTGTTTGTGAGTATCTGTGAGTGTTTGTGAGTATCTGTGAGTGTTTGTGAGTGTCTGTGAGTGTCTGTGAGTGTTTGTGAGTGACTATGAGTATCTGTGAGTGTTTGTGAGTATCTGCGAGTGTTTGTGAGTGTTTGTGAGTGTTTGTGAGTATCTGTGAGTGTCTGTGAGTGTTTGTGAGTGTTTGTGAGTGTTTGTGAGTGTTTGTGAGTATCTGTGAGTGTTTGTGAGTGTTTGTGAGTATCTGCGAGTGTTTGTGAGTATTTGTGAGTATCTGTGAGTGTCTGTGAGTGTCTGTGAGTGTTTGTGAGTGTTTGTGAGTGTTTGTGAGTGTTTGTGAGTGTTTGTGAGTGTTTGTGAGTGTTTGTGAGTGTTTGTGAGTGTATCTGAGTGACTGTGAGTATATCTGAGTGTCTCTAAGTATCTGTGAGTGTATCTGAGTTGTCTGTAAGTATCTGTGAGTGTATCTGAGTGTCTGTAAGTGTCTGTGAGTATCTGTGAGTGTATCTGAGTGTATCTGTGAGTGTCTGTATGTATCTGTGTGTGTATCCGAGTGACTGTGAGTATCTGCGAGTGTTAATATATACGAGGATAATTAAACAGATCGATATCTGTTAAAGTTATGGTTGGTTGCGCAGAACTAATCCACGAACGAGAGGGTTTAATTGGCAGGATTATTATTTGTATATTTCACACAGCATTACTGAAATAGGCTCGAGTTGTTTCGACGTTATAATACGAACAGGTTTGAAATGCCCTCAAGTTTCTTTTTTTTTTTTTTGCTACTCGTCGGTACCTCCTGTCGTATCGCCTCTTTAACTCGCCGTGAACCATTTTAATTGGCAAGCATGACGTTACTCTCCTTTATTTCACGATTGTACTAAAATATGCTTCGGCTGTTATTCGACGCTGAAATTTTAGGGGTTGAGTTAACGAGGCGAGCGCGGTTTCTGATGAGCACTGAAATTATATTATTTAGCTTTGTATATCTATACATACACAGGCATTATCTCTCGCGCTCTTGCTGTCCTTGGTGTTTCCGGGTTTACCCTCAGTGCACCCTTGCTTGTCTTTTCCACCCTTTTCATCCCTTTCTCCTTTCTCACCCTGCGATATATATATATTTCTCGATCTTTTTGTCCTTTATATATTAAATCCATGATATCACTCCTTCCTACTGTCTTTCCTTTTCTTCGCCAACCTTCCCTCGCCCCCTCCCCCCCCTTCCTGCCCCTCGACATCAATAAAGGTCTCAGCCTCAGTTTCCTCCATCTCCAGCGTTATAACGTTAAGTCAAGGGAAGTGGAATTCGCGGTGCTTTCGACATTGAGTACTTGATGGAGAATCGCGAAGAATGCTGAGACACGCTGGGTTGTAAAAGTGAAATAGCGCTGTTGGAATAAGCCACTGAGGATGATGGTCGTCGTAAATGTAAATATTTCGTTGCCCTTCTTCTCTCTCGAATCACTCGCCGTATTTCAAGTCACTCTTAAACAAATAGAATTTCCGTTCTTTTCTTTTTTTCCACTGCACGAGCTCTCCCCTTTCGAAACATCTGTGCTGCTGGTTTCGTGCTTTTTTTTTTTTTTTTTTTCCTTCTCGTTCTTTGAAGTGATCTTTTCTAGCGTTTGCTCTTCCAGCTATACACTGGTCAGTCTTCAGAAGAGCTTGCTTGCTATGAAATTCTTCAGCATAGACACATAGACTTCTGTGAGAAGATCACTGAGTCTACAAGTATATTTTTTTTATTTGTCTTCACTATTGAAGAATGTGTGAATTTTCTTGGTCAAACATTGGTCATTGATTGATGTGGCCGGATGTAAACAATTACGACCAAAGTATTTAATTTGTTACGCGAATTCACCAGTCGAAGAGATTTGTGTGAAGGGTTCCTTTCATTGCCAGATTTTATGACTATAGTTTGTTTGTTTTTCCGGTTTTTTTTTTTTTTTTTTTTTTTTAATGAGAATTGAGAGAATTTTGTAATATGCATACCCAGTGGGCACTGAAATAAACGCCCTTGACGCAGTGTCGTAGTTCCTCGTGTAGCATAGGCTCGTTGCTGTCACGAGCACCGCAGGGCAACAACGGACCGTCCTCGAGGGTGGTTTTCGGATGCGGTGGTCTCCAAGGGAAACTCGCCCCGGTCGGATCGTTCATGGCTCTCTCGACACCCCCTCTCGTCACGACAGAGCCTGTGCCACCCTCGAGCAGGATCAACGTTGGTACACCAGCTTTTATCCGATACCTCCTCATCAGTCTGGTCTGCAATCAGAAAAAGAAAAGTCCCATCGAATTAGACATAATCGTATATTGTATTCACGGAAAGAAAAAAAAAAAAAAAAAAAACTCATCGACTTTCCTCCGCGTCGAATCATTACCGATATTGTCGACCAATCGAGACATTAACGTTTTGCGTTTCAACTTACGAATCAATTTAATTAAAAGTTTTGTCACGAGTTATGAATGAAATATATCCACGGGCGAAGGTATATAAAACCCGCAGTCACCTTTTTATCGAAGTCTCCTCTGCTTCTTGTCCATGGCAGAAAAAAAATCATAAATACATAATTCCTTCAAATGGAATTATTGAAATCGCTTTTCATGCTTTAAATCAGCTGAATATTACTTTTATAATCATGTCGATTAACACAAAGGACCTGAAAGCTTTATAGACTTGGCTGGACACTTTCACTTGCGAGATAAATCTCGCAAAGTGGCCACCTAGCGGCTGAGTGTCGAACCTCGAAATCTCGCACTTGCAATTTGCAGCCTCTACGACAAATCACAGGAAATAATTCCTTTCGAGCCCTGTCTCTTCTATTTCCATTATAATATTCGTTTTTCTACATCAGTTAGTGACTATTTGATCCAGATTAAAATTAGACAAATAATTTGTACAACTTAAAAAAAAAAAAAGTACTCTTGCTGTAAATCGTTCCGATCGAGTTGTTCCATCTAAAGGGCTGATGGAATCTGGCATGGAAATCGAAATGTACCGATTAAACGGCAGAAGCTAAATCGTGATACGCCCACCTAAATCTCGGCACAAGCCCTAAGGGCACGAGTCCTTGTGCTTTCTCTCTCTCTCTCTATGTGGATTTCAATCCTAATAGGTTTCCCCTATGGTCATTACCATGGCAAATGGCCAATACTGGGCGTTTCCATGCCACGCCATTTGATCTCAGGGCATTTGACTCTCTCTCTCTCTCTCTATCCTCCCTCTGTTCACGACACCTTTGATTAGGCAAACATTTAACAAGCCTCGTCAACTGGAAAAAAATGGTGCATGAGACAGACGATCGAACTCAGTAATAGGCAGCAGCAGTTGTTATTATTATGTTATAGAAAATAGGAAATGCTGCGAACGAGAGGCCAATTACGTAGACGAGTCTCGTGATCATGATCGCATGGGCAATTAATTTTACGGGTCGAGTATATTGTACTTGTTATCGGTATACAACAAGGTTGGGTTGATGCCTAGTTATTGTCGCACATCCGCTCGAAATACCTCGAAAATGGGAAATTTTATGAATATCGATATCACGAATTTGTTATCCAACGTTTCTAAACCAATTATGGTGGATATTTGTTTTTATGGCATTAAGCAATAAATTCTCTATTTCCTCTGAATGGGATGGATGCTTTTTTTTTTTTTTTTTTTATTTCCGCCACTTCAGAAATGCCTTCTGAAGTGGTCAGAAATACAACTCGCTAACGCTACACGTAAAAATTCTTGATTCTTCTCGCCACTCGTTATTTCGTGCTTGGATTGCGTCAACGAAAAACAGACGGGTGCACCACCCCCACCCTTGGCCACAATTTCGACGTTGCATCCTTCGTGGATTGTGCACACTCTCGAACAGGCCACCCCGAAGAATCGTGTGTATCATGAAAGCGGCGTTATACTCCCTACTAGCCAACCCCAAATTTGCTGCTCCAATTCTTCGGAGTGGGGCTTCGAAGGCGACAGAGACGAATCGGGGGCTGTGAGTTAAATGGTCCGCGCAATGACATTCTCAACTTGAGACTCCTCGGCTTGATACACAGTCAAGAGTGTAGACCAAACACCGAGCAAACGAAAATCAAGTTTCAAAAGCAAAAGCTTCAAAAATATCAAATGACATTTCCTGGGAATGATGTCAAAACATTGCAATCATAGACATTTTTTATTATTTGAGATCAAACACTTTTTTTATTTCTTACTCATGCAGGAAGCTTTGGTGATAATTTTCTCGAATTTTTAGTGCCAATGGATTTAAAATGTGGACAAAATATCCATCCAAATTTTTTTCACCCAGCTTCTTCCAAGCCAAACTTCGTCAAAATGTGTATTTCATTATACAGATTGGAAAAAAAAACGATATGTAATGATGACGAAGGAATTTGCAAAGTTCTACTTTGAAGGCTTTCTGCTTCCTCGTGGAGGAAGCTTTGATTTCGTGAAAATATTGTATTCTTCAAATTTGGCATGCAAGTGGTCTGTCATACAACAGCGCTTTGGGATTCTAGTTGACGCGTATCGGTTGAAAACATCAAATTTTACAGCATTTTGAAAATTTTGAAACAAAAGAAATCGTTTTCACGAGCCTAAAGGACCCAAAGAACCTAAAGATCCAAAAAACAATACCCAAAGAACCCAGAGAACCCAAAGGAACCAAAAAAAGAGAAGGAACCTAAGGAACCTAAAGGACCTAAAGAATCCAAAAAAGAATCAAAGGAACCAAAGAACCCAAAGAAATCCAAAAGAGAGAAGAAACCTAAACAAACTAAGGAACCTAAAAGACCTAAAGAACCCAAAAAACAACCCAAAGAAAATTTGAAAATTTTGAAAAAAAAAAATCGTTTTCACGAGACTAAAGGACCTAGAGAACCTAAAGATCCCAAAAAAAACCCAAAGAACTCAAAGGAACCAAAAAAAGAGAAGAAACCTAAGGAACCTAAAGGACCTAAAGAATCCAAAAAAGAATCAAAGGAACCAAAGAACCCAAAGAAACTCAAAAGAGAGAAGAAACCTAAACAACCTAAGGAACCTAAAGGACCTAAAGAACCCAAAAAACAACCCAAAGAACCCGAAAAACAATCCAAAACCAAACTTCGTCAAAACGTGTATTTCATCATACAGATTTGTAAAAAAAAAAAAAAAAAACGATATGTAATGATGACGAAGGAATTTGCAAAGTTCTACTTTGCAGGCTTTTTGTTAAACTATTAATAATCTAAAACATGGAATGTTGGTTTTAAAATAGTGGATTTGATGACGGAATATCAATATTGAAGGTAGCAGGGGTGGCCATATCTGGATAGTTGGGGCAAATGCTTTGGTACTAAATTTTCCATTTCCGAGGAAAACGTACAAGCGAGAGCTATACCCTGAAGTATGCGCTCATTTACACCGCTGCCCTGGAAGTATAATCTCCACGCGCTCGTCTCCTTCATCTCCAACTCTCTGGTACATACGTCTTTCTTCGTGGTGCTTTTTCACGGTTTTCTTCTTCTTTTTTTTTTCTTTTTCTCTCGATCTCTGAACCTCTTTCATTCCCATCATCGTGTCGACGCTCTGAGAGGTTTCACCAGACTCTCGGTATATATACCAGGGCACGGGATTCCTTTTCACTCGAGCTTTTACGACTTCCTCGCTCAGGCTATCGCGTCTCTCTATATTTTCCAACACGATTCTCGTCTCGAATAATGCTTACTGAAAAAAAAAAAGAAATCTTAAACCTGACGGGTAGTTGCTAGACCGGCAATAAATTTCGCTCATATCACGTTTTTGTGAATCAAAAAAATGAGTCAAAAGAATTTGCACTTAACTGTATGTAATTTTCAAAAAATTCAGGTTTGGAAAAGAACCCAAAGGAACCGAAAAAAATAAAAGAAACCTAAGAAACCTAAGGAACCGAAAGGACCTAAAGAATCCAAAAAAGAACCAAAGAACCCAAAGAGAGAAGAAACCTAAAGAACCCAAAGGAACCATAAAAAAAGAGAAGAAACCTAAAGAACCTAAGGAACCTAAAGAACCCAAAAAAGAGAAGAATCCTAAAGAACCGAAGGAACCTAAAGGACCTAAGAACCCAAAAAAGAGAAAAATCCTAAAGAACCGAAGAAACCTAAAGGACCTAAGAATCCAAAAAAGAACCACAGAACCCAAAGAACCCAAAGCAACCCAAAAAAGAGAAAAAACCCTAAAGGACCTGAAGAACCCAAAGAACCCAAAAAAAGAGCCCAAAGAACCCAAAGAAACCCAAAACAGAACCAAAACTCACTGTGAAGCCCTTCTGCTTTAAAGTAAAAATGTTCCATGAACAAAAATTTACCTTGTTCTCAAAAAAATAATCGTGTGACAATTCCGGTAAAATTTCTCCCATATTTTGTATACTTTTTTTCTCTGCATATGTTTCATTCCCTGTGAGGAGAAACGTGTTACACCCGGTCACCCAATATTATCATACCATGACGAGTTTAGTCAGAGAGAAATCCTATCACATGCTGCATTCGGTGTGTGTGTGTGTGTGTGTGTGTGTGTGTGTGTGTGTGTGTGTGTGCAGTGGGGATTATAAAGGTCCGAAAAAGTAACCGCACGAAAGCCATGCGTGCAGTTTTGTCTGTGATCTAGGCAAAGCTTAGATGAGCTTTTCTACGGACACGGTAACTACCCCCTTCCTTGAAATTCCATCCCAGAGATTCAACCGAGCTGTGGGCTCGGTTGAATCCCCCCCCCCCATCGTCCCCCCAGCTGATCTTTCCTGTAGCAGAGGTTCCGCGCAATCCGCTCCAACACACACCAGACCTCTTTCAGCCCCGCGGTGAAAAGCAAAGCAAATTACTACAAAGTTCCGGGGCGCTCTACGGTTATACGACGACGGATAAAAGCTCTTTCGCTTTCTCGCTCTCGTGTCGAGCCCAACATGGCTAAGCACAAAAGCTCTACACTCGCGCCCTCAGCGTACCTTCTCGTTTCCTCCCTCTCGACGTGGGGAGGGGGGGGAGGGTTTACCGTACAACGCTATACCAGCTTAACGGTTAACCCAAACGCGGCAGTCCCGAGAGCAGGAAAGAGAGAGAGAGAGAGAGAGAGAGAGAGAGCTTGGAGCTTGGAGCTTGGAGCTTTACTAGTAGATACCTCAACGGCGACTCTACGTGCTGATGGTTTCTTGCTTGTGTTACACATGTACAGCTTTATAATACTGTGTACATCCCAGGAGATCGTATGTACAGGGAGTTAACGGGCATGACCGCGCGTACTTGTTCTCACGACGTACTTTCACTATACTCAACTCTTT
This sequence comes from Perithous albicinctus, assembly GCA_964016905.1. Taxonomy (NCBI): domain Eukaryota; kingdom Metazoa; phylum Arthropoda; class Insecta; order Hymenoptera; family Ichneumonidae; genus Perithous; species Perithous albicinctus. The sequence continues at coordinate 11,219,687 of OZ024701.1, forward strand.
TACTCTCTTTAGCTTTTTTGCTGCTTTATCTTTATAAATTTCAAAGTAAGCCGGGTGGGGGGGGGGAGGGATGGGGTTGGGGCGAGGGGGGTCATGGATGGGAAATCGCGAATGCAAACCGCCTGTGGCGATAGTGTCATATATCCGATAATGGGAAATTTTCTAAAGGCTCTATAAATCTTCTGCAAGTTATTCATAAGAACGTCCTTCGCGTTTGGGTAACATATAAAAAAAAAAAAAAAGGCTTGGTGGATACTTTACGTGACCGAGGTGGAAGGTAAACTTCTATGGTTTTGTGTAGTTAGGAATTAATATTATCAGTTTCATTTCGGAGATGATTGCCAGGTAGCTATAGGTATGCAAATAATAATAATAATAATAATAATTAATTGCAGTGTTAAAAGTCTAGAGTGTTAAAAATGATTGGTGTAGACATTTGGTTAGTATTTACGCGCTTGGTGTAACACTCATCGTGCCACGCGGTGCGAGAAGTCGGCACTTCTCGCACTCGTGAAATAATAGTACATTACGATACGAGTGCGATCTAGAAACTTTTGTCCAACTCGTGTGATTGCAGCACGAGCCGAAGGCGAGAGTTGCAATCACACTCGTTTGAAAATGTTTTATCGCACTCGTATCGTAATGCACTATTATCGCACTAGTGCGAGAAGTGCCTACTTCACGCACGCCAAACGAAGCAACTCGTGATGATTGCAACACTTGTCTTCGGCTCGTGCTGCAAACTCACACTCGTCAGAAAAAGTTTTATCGCACTCGTATCGTAATATACTATTAAAGTATTGAAATCCTACAAATGAGTGTGTTAAAATGATTCGGTTTTCAGCCTAAAACTTTTTATCCATTTATCTTCGGGATAAACAGATGAAAATCATTATCTTTTTGAACAATTAATGTAGTGTTCATATGGTAACGAATTATAAAATCCATAAATAATTCATTTACCTATTTATTCCGTGAGGCAAAAGTCGGCCTACCCAATTTTTCATGTCAACAAAACGTCCACAAATTTATTCAGTATGTTGATCTGGTTGATGAAAAAACGTAGAAATTTTTCTCAACGAACAAAATGTGAAAATTTCAACTAAACCAAAACTGTCGTTTCGGAGGGGGAAAAAAAGTGGCAACTTTTAATTTAATTAAAAAATAGCACAAAATGAAATCGAAAAATTTGACAAAAAATGATGTTGGAAAGTACGCTGAAAATCCAAAATTTCATGTTCTTATGATTTTTTTTTCTTCCGAGCCGTCGAATTGGCGTTAAAGAATAAACAACGATTATTTTCAGCGATTTTCAATGGCTGGAATATGAAATTTAAAAAAATCGAAAAAAATTCCAACATTTTTTCTTCAACTATACCAACATCCTGAAGAAATGTCACGACGTTTTGTTGACATGAAAGATTGGGGTGGCCGACTTGACGTGTATCTTTTGCCCCCTCGATTTTCGAGTAAAATGTGCTCAAAGTTTCACGTTAGATTATTACGTTTCGCAAGAACATTTTCACTTTCTCTCTTGATATCTATCCGTCGTTTTTGCTAAAACCGGCGTGCGAATCGAAGTGCTCTTGTACAAGATTTTCGTATATTGGAACCAGGAACGAAACGGGCAGCCATCAGCCACATCCCCCTGTAAACACCATCAGAAAAGCAGCAAAGCAAGCCCTTCGCGGGCCTCTTCATTCATCCTCTCGACTTTGCTCTTCGCCTCGGTGGCCCTTCGGTCGTCAAAGCCAGGTTGGCTTCGCATCAGACACAAAACAAAATCGTTCGCCAAGCCGAACACCGTCGTCGCGCCAATACCCGAGGCCATATCCATCCACACTCCGCGCTTGCAGTAACTGCGAAAGCACAATATCATCGCGTCGACGCGCGCGAGCGGGTGTCGCACTCTTGGAACGATATTAAAAATCACCCCTTTTTACGATGGCGCAACCCCTTCTTCTCCACTCAATTCTTTCCAACCGCGCGGTGTTGCATGACATGTGCGTGCTATCGTATTTCAAGTGGCACTTCGAAACGCGAGACACATCAACATCCTCCCTTCTTCTTTGCTTGCTTCCAACAGGAGACGAGCAATATATACTAGACATTTTTTTTTAAAATCACTTGATTTTCCTATATCAAATTATTTTTATTCATTACATTCCGGCATTTATTCACAAATTATTTATCTGCAATTCTAAAAGACACTTTGGTAATCAAAAGTCTAATGCTATTGTTTCAATATGTGAAGACAACGCATTTTTAGTGAATAAATATTTTATGCCAAAAAAAGAAAGAAGATTTTAAATCTCTCTAAGAGAGATTACGACACAATTTTGTATTTATTTATTACAGTGTATAATTACAAATGTGACCACCCTTCAGCCAAATATGATATCCATGAGAAGTTAAAACAAATCCTATCATCATAAATCCCTACCGCTGTAAAACCAGATGTACCGTACAACGAGAAGATAAATATTAGTTAAAGAAGAAGAAGAAGAAGAAGAAGGAGAAAAAGAAGGAAAAAAAAAAAAATAGAAACCGAGAGCCCGAGAGGGTAGCACAAGGATGAGATACGAGAGGGTGGATGGAGATGAAAATGGAGCTCTGGTGGTGGTGCTTTACTTCGCGGGTCCCGGTTTACGGTGGAGCGTAACAACCCCTAGAAAGGTTATCATAAATAATCCTGCTGGCCTGTATAACGTATATATACATTGGAACTTCCCTCCGCGGGCAAACCAGGGGGATGAGAATCCAGACGTAGCGAGATATCTAGGGGGTGTGTCTGAGCGACGCCGCCCGCACTTGGGACTGCAGCTGGTGCAAGGGGGCTCTCAGCATACAGAGAGGGGCTGCGAAGTCGTGGATGAAAGGTGTGAGAGAAGGAGAATCAGAAGAGGAGTAGTGCAAGGAGGAAGAGGAGGAGGAGGAAGAAGAGGAGGAGGAGGAAGAGAAGGAGGAGGAAGAAGAGGAGGAGGAGGAAGAGAAGGAGGAGGAAGAGGAGGAAGAGGAAGAGGAGGAGGAAAAGGAGGAGGAAGAGGAGGAGGAAGAGGATGAAGTGGAGGAAGAGGAGGAAGCGGAGGAAGAGGAGGAAGCGGAGGAAGAGGAGGAAAAGGAGGAACAGGAGGAAGAGGAGGAAGTGGAGGAAGAGGTGGAAGTGGAGGAAGAGGAGGAAGAGGAGGAAAAGGAGGAAGAGGAGGAAGAGGGGGAAGCGGAGGAAGCGGAGGAAGAGGAGGAAGAGGAGGAACAGGAGGAAAAGGAGGAAGAGGAGGAAGAGGAGGAAGAGGAGGAAGAGGAGGAAGACGAAGACGAAGAAGAAGAAAAAATGTCGTTGAAAATCCTGGTAAACTGCACCCTCGGGGTACGAGGTCGGCTCACCCACGGTCTCGCGCGTTTCCCGTTTAATAAATTATGAGACGTGAAGCTACCGCGCGCGGCTAAACGTCACGACCAAGACAGTGTATAATATCTGCAGACGGTGGATACGTGCGAAAGGTTTCTCCGCACCTTCGGTTTCAACCCTCGTCCTCATAGCGACCCTATCACGGACGTCTGAATCGCCACTCTCTCTCTCTCTATATAGCCACGTGTCAGTGGATTCTGGAATTCACGGAATGACGTAGACACGAGATGCAATTACGTTGAGTACTAGGTATATAGGATAGAATGTGGGTGGATAGAGTCCTCAAGATATACCGAATACATGTCTTCATTGTGTCTAATTAGGAATATACAGCGAATGGTCCTGTCCGTTTGGTACTTCAATGATTTTTTTATTATCCTTTTGGCATGTAAAATATTCATGCTGGATTGGGAAACAAACTTTCATTGGGATTCGGTGGTTTTCGTTTTGTTATCTTCGAAAGAAGTGATTCCAATTTTTGTTATGGACTTTTTTCGTATTAGCAAAAGAATCGAAGATTTAATTTTTTATGTATATGAATGTCTCTCGTTTGTGTATATTCGGTTCTCCACTCGCGGTTGATTAAAGATACTGGTTTTACGAGACAAATCGATAGCTCGCTTGATCCTGTTTTTGCATAATGAAATACTCCACATTTATTTTTCTATACAAATCGATGTAACATAGATCGACTATCAACGTTCGGTTCTTCATAAACTCGGTCCTATAGATTTTCTATTGGCGACAATTCGTTGCGCCATGTTTGGATTAAACTTGTTTCCTAAATTGGGATGTTGGATGATGGAATGTGGGGTCAATGGGATTTTCGTTCAATCGAGATGGTGGAGTAACGATTATTTGGAGAATCGATACGTGGAGTAATACAATTTGTGTCCAATTGAAATGGTAATATTGATTATCAAATTGACTCGAAATAAAAAAATTCCTCTCAACAAAATTGGCCAGAATATATCAGCCATCTATGCTTCACTTTGGACTTTATTAGTAGAATTTTGCTACCTCAAAAAGCTTTGTTTTCGTGACATTTCTTTTTTTCGAGATTCTCGTGTAAACGTGTTCAGAATGTTTCAAAACGTCGAGAAAATCACATTTAGAACAAATGTCCGGATGTATGTCTGTGAGACAACCATTTAACAATTATAACTTGGGAACGTCTTGAAATATTAAGCTGAAATTAAGCACACATGCTGGGGGGGGGGTCAATTATGCTCGCTCGATCAAATTTTTGGCAAAATTCATGCAGTTCTCTTGTTTTCACACGATTTTCAATTTTTTCAAAAATCTCTGTACGCGATCTGGCTCCCAGGATTGTTTCAAATTCAGTAATCAAATAAAAATGGTTTGGGTTCGATTCTTGATGGAACTCTCACTTTCACGAGGGAACCATTGACTTTTGTCGCAAATTACATGCAATCCGTCATTCGAATCCTACGACGTCCTTTGACGAATTTTATGTTCCATCACAACTAGACTTAAATTTTCTAACAATGAAAATTCTCAGCTAAAAAGTCTGCGAAAAATAATGACGAACCTTCATAATTTAGAGACACGTTGAATTATGAAACTGTAATTTGTCACATATATTTTCTCACACCAGCCGCATAGTTCTGATAAAAGTAATCGGAAAACAAAGCTTCTTGAGAAAGCCAAAAGTGACATGGGCGTACTTTTCATCAAACAGAGCTGACGAGGAACCAATGTGCAAATACAATTTGCAGCGTTTTCTTTTTTTTTTTGCAAAGTCTACAACCGCAGGCATCAAATTATTTGGCGACAAAGCAGCTGATGGTCCCGCCCAGAAATCCATATCCCATTAAACACATGCATACAAATGCACCAGTCTCCATTTTTCGATTTAATCGAATTCAACGCAAGCCGCTCTGCACACCCAAAACCCTGAATCGGTAATCACAGATTACAAATCAATGTTCGTCACGTACGACGTGAAATCTGTCGAGCCGAGTGTATGCACACTCGACTGGTGCGTTATCTAATGGAAAAAAAAAAAAAATCCATGGCATACGCAATCGCGATTAATCAAACAGTATAACTGGAATACCATCGAGACATTGAACGGGATGACGATGTTGGTAATACCTGCGACATTATTATGAATCTGATGGGACGATTAAATAAATCATTGAGTGGTGGTAGAGAGCGTGAATCGTTTCGGCGAGACGATTGTGTAAACGAGTGTAAAGCTTCCACGAGTGTATACGGAATCAGTGTACCGCATGTGCTGTGAGTGATAGCGGCGCAAACTTGACGGTAATGATTAATTCACCTTCACGTCGGCGATCTCGTGGCGATAATTGATAGCGCACGGGTATTAAAGCCACGCCGTGGAGAACTGACTTTGCAATCGCTATTCATCATCGTTAAGCACCTCCAAGTTGGACATGGACGAATCATGAGTGGAGTAGCACAAGGGTTCCGCGCGAGACACGGAGAGAGAATTCGTCGGGTATATGTGCTCAAGTCTCGTATTGACCCGCGGGGCAAACTCCGTTGTACCTGGCATTGCATTCATTCACCTAACCACACACGATCATCGGTAAATCACTTCGGTTCACCTGTATGGGTTGTATTATCAACGAATTGAATTTCCAGTTCGGTTAACACTTTTTCATTTCTCACAGAGGAACCTCTGTTTTCGTGTAAACTATTTTTTTTTGTCCCGCGAAAGAGAGAGAGAGAAAAAATTATGATTGGTCGTAGTGTGCAGATTTTTGTCTAAGGTGCTAAATTTAGTTCAGTTACACGTTGCATGTGTAGAGTTTTGAAGAAATAAAAGGCGGCAATTGGAATTGCAACATAGCTTCCTTTACGGGGGAATGAAAAAGGAAAAAAAAAAAAAAAAAAAAAAGTATTGATTTCAACCCTTCAGAGGAAGATCTGAAAATTCGACAAACTATTTCAAGCAATTCTTCAAAAAGCCTTCAGATTCGAGAGAATAAAAAAAAAAAAAAAGAGATCAGGCTCTGTAATGAGAGCTCGGATCGTATGGAATACCCCATATGCAAATGCAGGTATATATTTTTCTTTGTACAAAAAGGTGCATAAATGTATAGGTAATACAAAATCGCAGTATCCAATACACGTTCTCCAGGAGTTCCTCTGTGACAGCTACGCGAATACGAGGTCGTCTCCTCGGCCTCGCGACTTTTCCGCCTCAGAGTCACGGGAATATAGTTGAGCCGTTCCCTGTGCGAATATATACATCTCTGGTAGAACATTCCAAACTCTCGGGGTTCCCCCCTTTCGTGATTCTACGCGCAGAATCCTTGTCGGTTTTCTGCTGGAGAGCCTCGAGGACTCTCGACCTCGAACCGAGACAGGGTTCCTCAGGAAAAGCTATCTACCGTATATACGGGGGGGGGGGGGGGGGGCTCCTGAGGAAATTCACTTGAAAACTTTTGAGGATATTCAAGTGTGTATGTTATATGCTTTTGGACGTATTCATCAGAGGTCTGGAGAGATACAGCCGAAATGCTCTTTAAAGCATTGCTGATAAGAGAATATATATGCAAGTAAAGAGGAAGACGAGATTTAAACATGTCAATTATTTTTTGTCCATTGCTGAGGCATCAACCCTGTTTATTCGGGATTATTTGTATCATTTTTTGTTTTGTTTAAAATTTTAGTTTACTTTTTTTAGACAGTAAAATATAAACAAATAAATAAAAATGCATTCTTTAGGGGAGAGGGAGAGGGAGAGGGAGAGGGAGAGGGAGAGGGAGAGGGAGAGGGAGAGGGAGAGGGAGAGGGAGAGGGAGAGGGAGAGAAATTAATGCAAGGCAAATGATAAATTGAATTCGAGGCAATCTTGGAAAGCATGACAAAAAAGCTGAAGTGATTTTAATAAAAATATTCTTGTCTGCTTGTTTTTTTTTTTTTTTTAAATCACTTTTGTGGAAATGTGTTTTTCCTCCGAAATGGCATTTCAGTTTTAGTTGAAATTTTCACATTTCGTTCGTTGAAATGCCTAGAATCTTAGAACAAATTGACGAGATGGGCGGCAATTTCGCTCCAGAGTAACAGCTCTTCGAACGATCAGACATCGCGGTAATCTAATACAAAAAACAAGAATTACATAATAAAAGAAATGTACACTCTGGGGCGAAATTGTCTCCCATCTCGCCAATTTTTTCTAAGACTCTAGATATTTCAAAGAACAAAACGTGAAAATTTCAATTAAATCGCAAGTGCCGTTTCGGAGGGAAAAAAAGTGGCAACTTTATTTAATTGAAAAATAGCATAAAATAAAATCAGACAATTTTACAAAAAATGTTGTTGTAAAGTACGCTGAAAATCCAAAATTCGATATTCTCATGATTTTTTTTTGTGCGAGCCGTAGTATTGGCGTTAAAAAATAAACAATGATTATTTTCAGAAATTTTTCATAGCTGCAATATGCAATCAAAAAAATCAGAAAAAAAATTTCTACGTTTTTTCTTCAACCAGTCAAACATCCTGAATAAATTTGAGGAGACGTTTTGTAGAAACGAAAAATTGGGGTGGCCGATTTGACGTGTTTTGCCTCATATATTTACCAACTTGAGGAGAGAATCGACGAGACAATCGAGTTTATATACTCTGAAATTCTTAGAGACGAGGCACTTACATATTCATATATATATATATTTTCATTCACCTCGATATATATATACATACATATCGAAGTAAATGAAAAGCATATAGTGACTCTGCAAGTACATAAGCATAGATATATGCTGAGCTGTATTCTCGTCGAGCGAAGGCTCTAATGCTTCGGGCTATAACTACTGCTGACCGTGCGGTAACGTCGGGGTTAGTCGAGGTCTCTCCAAGGGTTAGATACTCCTCCGACTACAGTAGGAGGGACACGCTGTGCAGATGGGTCTTATTAGGGTCGACGAGGTTCGCTCAGGCTGCTCCACCTCGTCTGTTGCTCGCATTACGCCGGAAATGAGATTTTGTATCGAGCCAAGCTGCGTTAGTTCACGATATCAATGCCCACCTAAGTCAATATCCATAGTTATATGCCACAACAGTGGGGATAGTTATATACGAGTCATGGTTAAACGCTCTCTCTAATTTCAGAACTTAATTTCCTCGTACACTTAACTCGATGACCATATCGAGAAGCCACCATTCAAATCATTCTTTTTTTTATCTTCACTCCCTTCGAGTCATGACAATTGTATACAATAATAGCTGTAATTATCGTGTCGTAAAACTCATCGTTCCATAGACGATTTTATGAGTTGAAGTTCCTAACTGCATTAGCTAAACGATTTGTTGGTTACGACGACGAGATTCAATGCTACTGCTTTTGCTAGCCAGAGAAAGGCATTTGTGATTGGTATTTCTTTCCAGATTTGTGTCTCAGTAATAAAAATATTTCAAACAGTCATAAAGTAACATTTGGAAAAAAGGTGTGCTTGTGTTAGTGTGTGTGTGTGTGTGTGAGGCCTCAAAAAATTCAAACTTTACAGTTTTTTCGAAGCCCCCATTTTTTTTTTCGCAAAAATTGAGATATCGAATTTTTTCCATCACCATTCGTTTCAAGTCGCATGTGGCATCACTGAATTTACCCTCTAAAATCCTTTTTGAGTAATTTTGTCGAAATCCCCATTTTTTGGCCTATGGACGGGGCCAAACCTTCGAGAAAAAATGCCGTCAACGGCAACTTTTTTTCGCAAAAATTGAGGTATCGAATTTTTTCCATCACCATTCGTTTCAAGTCGCATATGGCATCACTGAATTTACCCTCTAAAATCCTTTTTGAGTCATTTTGTCGAAATCCTCATTTTTTGGCCTATGGACGGGGCCAAACCTTCGAGAAAAAATGCCGTCAAAGACAACTTTTTTTTGCAAAAATTGAGGTATCGAATTTTTTCCATCACCATTCGTTTCAAGTCGCATATGGCATCACTGAATTTACCCTCTAAAATCCTTTTTGAGTCATTTTGTCGAAATCCTCATTTTTTGGCCTATGGACGGGGCCAAACCTTCGAGAAAAAATGCCGTCAACGGCAACTTTTTTTCTCAAAAATTGAGGTATCGAATTTTTTCCATCACCATTCGTTTCAAGTCGCATATGGCATCACTGAATTTACCCTCTAAAATCCTTTTTGAGTCATTTTGTCGAAATCCCCATTTTTTGGCCTATGGACGGGGCCAAACCTTCGAGAAAAAATGCCGTCAACGGCAACTTTTTTTTGCAAAAATTGAGGTATCGAATTTTTTCCATCACCATTCGTTTCAAGTCGCATATGGCATCACTGAATTTACCCTCTAAAATCCTTTTTGAGTCATTTTGTCGAAATCCTCATTTTTTGGCCTATGGACGGGGCCAAACCTTCGAGAAAAAATGCCGTCAACGGCAACTTTTTTTTGCAAAAATTGAGGTATCGAATTTTTTCCATCACCATTCGTTTCAAGTCGCATATGGCATCACTGAATTTACCCTCTAAAATCCTTTTTGAGTCATTTTGTCGAAATCCTCATTTTTTGGCCTATGGACGGGGCCAAACCTTCGAGAAAAAATGCCGTCAACGGCAACTTTTTTTCTCAAAAATTGAGGTATCGAATTTTTTCCATCACCATTCGTTTCAAGTCGCATATGGCATCACTGAATTTACCCTCTAAAATCCTTTTTGAGTCATTTTGTCGAAATCCCCATTTTTTGGCCTATGGACGGGGCCAAACCTTCGAGAAAAAATGCCGTCAACGGCAACTTTTTTTTGCAAAAATTGAGGTATCGAATTTTTTCCATCACCATTCGTTTCAAGTCGCATATGGCATCACTGAATTTACCCTCTAAAATCCTTTTTGAGTCATTTTGTCGAAATCCTCATTTTTTGGCCTATGGACGGGGCCAAACCTTCGAGAAAAAATGCCGTCAACGGCAACTTTTTTTTGCAAAAATTGAGGTATCGAATTTTTTCCATCACCATTCGTTTCAAGTCGCATATGGCATCACTGAATTTACCCTCTAAAATCCTTTTTGAGTCATTTTGTCGAAATCCTCATTTTTTGGCCTATGGACGGGGCCAAACCTTCGAGAAAAAATGCCGTCAACGGCAACTTTTTTTCTCAAAAATTGAGGTATCGAATTTTTTCCATCACTATTCGTTTCAAGTCGCATATGGCATCACTGAATTTACCCTCTAAAATCCTTTTTGAGTCATTTTGTCGAAATCCCCATTTTTTGGCCTATGGACGGGGCCAAACCTTCGAGAAAAAATGCCGTCAACGGCAACTTTTTTTTGCAAAAATTGAGGTATCGAATTTTTTCCATCACCATTCGTTTCAAGTCGCATATGGCATCACTGAATTTACCCTCTAAAATCCTTTTTGAGTCATTTTGTCGAAATCCCCATTTTTTGGCCTATGGACGGGGCCAAACCTTCGAGAAAAAATGCCGTCAACGGCAACTTTTTTTCGCAAAAATTGAGATATCGAATTTTTTCCATCACCATTCGTTTCAAGTCGCATATGGCACCACTGAATTTACCCTCTAAAATCCTTTTTGAGTAATTTTGTCGAAACCCCCATTTTTTGGCCTATGGACGGGGCCAAACCTTCGAGGAAAAAGTCCGTCAAAGACAACTTTTTTTCTCAAAAATTGAGGTATCGATTTTTTTCCATCACCATTCGTTCCAAGTCGCATATGGCATCACTGAATTTACCCTCTAAAATCCTTTTTGAGTAATTTTGTCGAAACCCCCATTTTTTGGCCTATGGACGGGGCCAAACCTTCGAGGAAAAAGTCCGTCAAAGACAACTTTTTTTCTCAAAAATTGAGGTATCGATTTTTTTCCATCACCATTCGTTTCAAGTCGCATATGGCATCACTGAATTTACCCTCTAAAATCCTTTTTGAGTCATTTTGTCGAAATCCCCATTTTTTGGCCTATGGACGGGGCCAAACCTTCGAGAAAAAATGCCGTCAACGGCAACTTTTTTTCTCAAAAATTGAGGTATCGAATTTTTTCCATCACCATTCGTTTCAAGTCGCATATGGCATCACTGAATTTACCCTCTAAAATCCTTTTTGAGTAATTTTGTCGAAACCCCCATTTTTTGGCCTATGGACGGGGCCAAACCTTCGAGGAAAAAGTCCGTCAAAGACAACTTTTTTTCTCAAAAATTGAGGTATCGATTTTTTTCCATCACCATTCGTTCCAAGTCGCATATGGCATCACTGAATTTACCCTCTAAAATCCTTTTTGAGTCATTTTGTCGAAATCCCCATTTTTTGGCCTATGGACGGGGCCAAACCTTCGAGAAAAAATGCCGTCAACGGCAACTTTTTTTTGCAAAAATTGAGGTATCGAATTTTTTCCATCACCATTCGTTTCAAGTCGCATATGGCATCACTGAATTTACCCTCTAAAATCCTTTTTGAGTCATTTTGTCGAAATCCCCATTTTTTGGCCTATGGACGGGGCCAAACCTTCGAGAAAAAATGCCGTCAACGGCAACTTTTTTTCGCAAAAATTGAGATATCGAATTTTTTCCATCACCATTCGTTTCAAGTCGCATATGGCACCACTGAATTTACCCTCTAAAATCCTTTTTGAGTAATTTTGTCGAAACCCCCATTTTTTGGCCTATGGACGGGGCCAAACCTTCGAGGAAAAAGTCCGTCAAAGACAACTTTTTTTCTCAAAAATTGAGGTATCGATTTTTTTCCATCACCATTCGTTCCAAGTCGCATATGGCATCACTGAATTTACCCTCTAAAATCCTTTTTGAGTCATTTTGTCGAAATCCCCATTTTTTGGCCTATGGACGGGGCCAAACCTTCGAGAAAAAATGCCGTCAACGGCAACTTTTTTTTGCAAAAATTGAGGTATCGAATTTTTTCCATCACCATTCGTTTCAAGTCGCATATGGCATCACTGAATTTACCCTCTAAAATCCTTTTTGAGTCATTTTGTCGAAATCCCCATTTTTTGGCCTATGGACGGGGCCAAACCTTCGAGAAAAAATGCCGTCAACGGCAACTTTTTTTCGCAAAAATTGAGATATCGAATTTTTTCCATCACCATTCGTTTCAAGTCGCATATGGCACCACTGAATTTACCCTCTAAAATCCTTTTTGAGTAATTTTGTCGAAACCCCCATTTTTTGGCCTATGGACGGGGCCAAACCTTCGAGGAAAAAGTCCGTCAAAGACAACTTTTTTTCTCAAAAATTGAGGTATCGATTTTTTTCCATCACCATTCGTTCCAAGTCGCATATGGCATCACTGAATTTACCCTCTAAAATCCTTTTTGAGTCATTTTGTCGAAATCCCCATTTTTTGGCCTATGGACGGGGCCAAACCTTCGAGAAAAAATGCCGTCAACGGCAACTTTTTTTTGCAAAAATTGAGGTATCGAATTTTTTCCATCACCATTCGTTTCAAGTCGCATATGGCATCACTGAATTTACCCTCTAAAATCCTTTTTGAGTCATTTTGTCGAAATCCCCATTTTTTGGCCTATGGACGGGGCCAAACCTTCGAGAAAAAATGCCGTCAACGGCAACTTTTTTTTGCAAAAATTGAGGTATCGAATTTTTTCCATCACCATTCGTTTCAAGTCGCATATGGCATCACTGAATTTACCCTCTAAAATCCTTTTTGAGTCATTTTGTCGAAATCCCCATTTTTTGGCCTATGGACGGGGCCAAACCTTCGAGAAAAAATGCCGTCAACGGCAACTTTTTTTCGCAAAAATTGAGATATCGAATTTTTTCCATCACCATTCGTTTCAAGTCGCATATGGCACCACTGAATTTACCCTCTAAAATCCTTTTTGAGTAATTTTGTCGAAACCCCCATTTTTTGGCCTATGGACGGGGCCAAACCTTCGAGGAAAAAGTCCGTCAAAGACAACTTTTTTTCTCAAAAATTGAGGTATCGATTTTTTTCCATCACCATTCGTTCCAAGTCGCATATGGCATCACTGAATTTACCCTCTAAAATCCTTTTTGAGTCATTTTGTCGAAATCCCCATTTTTTGGCCTATGGACGGGGCCAAACCTTCGAGAAAAAATGCCGTCAACGGCAACTTTTTTTTGCAAAAATTGAGGTATCGAATTTTTTCCATCACCATTCGTTTCAAGTCGCATATGGCATCACTGAATTTACCCTCTAAAATCCTTTTTGAGTCATTTTGTCGAAATCCCCATTTTTTGGCCTATGGACGGGGCCAAACCTTCGAGAAAAAATGCCGTCAACGGCAACTTTTTTTCGCAAAAATTGAGATATCGAATTTTTTCCATCACCATTCGTTTCAAGTCGCATATGGCACCACTGAATTTACCCTCTAAAATCCTTTTTGAGTAATTTTGTCGAAACCCCCATTTTTTGGCCTATGGACGGGGCCAAACCTTCGAGGAAAAAGTCCGTCAAAGACAACTTTTTTTCTCAAAAATTGAGGTATCGATTTTTTTCCATCACCATTCGTTCCAAGTCGCATATGACATCACTGAATTTACCCTCTAAAATCCTTTTTGAGTAATTTTGTCGAAACCCCCATTTTTTGGCCTATGGACGGGGCCAAACCTTCGAGGAAAAAGTCCGTCAAAGACAACTTTTTTTCTCAAAAATTGAGGTATCGATTTTTTTCCATCACCATTCGTTTCAAGTCGCATATGGCATCACTGAATTTACCCTCTAAAATCCTTTTTGAGTCATTTTGTCGAAATCCCCATTTTTTGGCCTATGGACGGGGCCAAACCTTCGAGAAAAAATGCCGTCAACGGCAACTTTTTTTCTCAAAAATTGAGGTATCGATTTTTTTCCATCACCATTCGTTTCAAGTCGCATATGGCATCACTGAATTTACCCTCTAAAATCCTTTTTGAGTCATTTTGTCGAAATCCCCATTTATTGGCCTATGGACGGGGCCAAACCTTCGAGAAAAAATGCCGTCAACGGCAACTTTTTTTTGCAAAAATTGAGGTATCGAATTTTTTCCATCACCATTCGTTTCAAGTCGCATATGGCATCACTGAATTTACCCTCTAAAATCCTTTTTGAGTCATTTTGTCGAAATCCCCATTTTTTGGCCTATGGACGGGGCCAAACCTTCGAGAAAAAATGCCGTCAACGGCAACTTTTTTTCGCAAAAATTGAGATATCGAATTTTTTCCATCACCATTCGTTTCAAGTCGCATATGGCACCACTGAATTTACCCTCTAAAATCCTTTTTGAGTAATTTTGTCGAAACCCCCATTTTTTGGCCTATGGACGGGGCCAAACCTTCGAGGAAAAAGTCCGTCAAAGACAACTTTTTTTCTCAAAAATTGAGGTATCGATTTTTTTCCATCACCATTCGTTCCAAGTCGCATATGGCATCACTGAATTTACCCTCTAAAATCCTTTTTGAGTCATTTTGTCGAAATCCCCATTTTTTGGCCTATGGACGGGGCCAAACCTTCGAGAAAAAATGCCGTCAACGGCAACTTTTTTTTGCAAAAATTGAGGTATCGAATTTTTTCCATCACCATTCGTTTCAAGTCGCATATGGCATCACTGAATTTACCCTCTAAAATCCTTTTTGAGTCATTTTGTCGAAATCCCCATTTTTTGGCCTATGGACGGGGCCAAACCTTCGAGAAAAAATGCCGTCAACGGCAACTTTTTTTCGCAAAAATTGAGATATCGAATTTTTTCCATCACCATTCGTTTCAAGTCGCATATGGCACCACTGAATTTACCCTCTAAAATCCTTTTTGAGTAATTTTGTCGAAACCCCCATTTTTTGGCCTATGGACGGGGCCAAACCTTCGAGGAAAAAGTCCGTCAAAGACAACTTTTTTTCTCAAAAATTGAGGTATCGATTTTTTTCCATCACCATTCGTTCCAAGTCGCATATGGCATCACTGAATTTACCCTCTAAAATCCTTTTTGAGTAATTTTGTCGAAACCCCCATTTTTTGGCCTATGGACGGGGCCAAACCTTCGAGGAAAAAGTCCGTCAAAGACAACTTTTTTTCTCAAAAATTGAGGTATCGATTTTTTTCCATCACCATTCGTTTCAAGTCGCATATGGCATCACTGAATTTACCCTCTAAAATCCTTTTTGAGTCATTTTGTCGAAATCCCCATTTTTTGGCCTATGGACGGGGCCAAACCTTCGAGAAAAAATGCCGTCAACGGCAACTTTTTTTCTCAAAAATTGAGGTATCGAATTTTTTCCATCACCATTCGTTTCAAGTCGCATATGGCATCACTGAATTTACCCTCTAAAATCCTTTTTGAGTCATTTTGTCGAAATCCCCATTTATTGGCCTATGGACGGGGCCAAACCTTCGAGAAAAAATGCCGTCAACGGCAACTTTTTTTTGCAAAAATTGAGGTATCGAATTTTTTCCATCACCATTCGTTTCAAGTCGCATATGGCATCACTGAATTTACCCTCTAAAATCCTTTTTGAGTCATTTTGTCGAAATCCCCATTTTTTGGCCTATGGACGGGGCCAAACCTTCGAGAAAAAATGCCGTCAACGGCAACTTTTTTTCGCAAAAATTGAGATATCGAATTTTTTCCATCACCATTCGTTTCAAGTCGCATATGGCACCACTGAATTTACCCTCTAAAATCCTTTTTGAGTAATTTTGTCGAAACCCCCATTTTTTGGCCTATGGACGGGGCCAAACCTTCGAGGAAAAAGTCCGTCAAAGACAACTTTTTTTCTCAAAAATTGAGGTATCGATTTTTTTCCATCACCATTCGTTCCAAGTCGCATATGGCATCACTGAATTTACCCTCTAAAATCCTTTTTGAGTCATTTTGTCGAAATCCCCATTTTTTGGCCTATGGACGGGGCCAAACCTTCGAGAAAAAATGCCGTCAACGGCAACTTTTTTTTGCAAAAATTGAGGTATCGAATTTTTTCCATCACCATTCGTTTCAAGTCGCATATGGCATCACTGAATTTACCCTCTAAAATCCTTTTTGAGTCATTTTGTCGAAATCCCCATTTTTTGGCCTATGGACGGGGCCAAACCTTCGAGAAAAAATGCCGTCAACGGCAACTTTTTTTCGCAAAAATTGAGATATCGAATTTTTTCCATCACCATTCGTTTCAAGTCGCATATGGCACCACTGAATTTACCCTCTAAAATCCTTTTTGAGTAATTTTGTCGAAACCCCCATTTTTTGGCCTATGGACGGGGCCAAACCTTCGAGGAAAAAGTCCGTCAAAGACAACTTTTTTTCTCAAAAATTGAGGTATCGATTTTTTTCCATCACCATTCGTTCCAAGTCGCATATGGCATCACTGAATTTACCCTCTAAAATCCTTTTTGAGTAATTTTGTCGAAACCCCCATTTTTTGGCCTATGGACGGGGCCAAACCTTCGAGGAAAAAGTCCGTCAAAGACAACTTTTTTTCTCAAAAATTGAGGTATCGATTTTTTTCCATCACCATTCGTTTCAAGTCGCATATGGCATCACTGAATTTACCCTCTAAAATCCTTTTTGAGTCATTTTGTCGAAATCCCCATTTTTTGGCCTATGGACGGGGCCAAACCTTCGAGAAAAAATGCCGTCAACGGCAACTTTTTTTCTCAAAAATTGAGGTATCGAATTTTTTCCATCACCATTCGTTTCAAGTCGCATATGGCATCACTGAATTTACCCTCTAAAATCCTTTTTGAGTCATTTTGTCGAAATCCCCATTTATTGGCCTATGGACGGGGCCAAACCTTCGAGAAAAAATGCCGTCAACGGCAACTTTTTTTTGCAAAAATTGAGGTATCGAATTTTTTCCATCACCATTCGTTTCAAGTCGCATATGGCATCACTGAATTTACCCTCTAAAATCCTTTTTGAGTCATTTTGTCGAAATCCCCATTTTTTGGCCTATGGACGGGGCCAAACCTTCGAGAAAAAATGCCGTCAACGGCAACTTTTTTTTGCAAAAATTGAGGTATCGAATTTTTTCCATCGCCATTCGTTTCAAGTCGCATATGGCATCACTGAATTTACCCTCTAAAATCCTTTTTGAGTAATTTTGTCGAAACCCCCATTTTTTGGCCTATGGACGGGGCCAAACCTTCGAGGAAAAAGTCCGTCAAAGACAACTTTTTTTCTCAAAAATTGAGGTATCGATTTTTTCCATCACCATTCGTTTCAAGTCGCATATGGCATCACTGAATTTACCCTCTAAAATCCTTTTTGAGTCATTTTGTCGAAATCCTCATTTTTTGGCCTATGGACGGGGCCAAACCTTCGAGAAAAAATGCCGTCAACGGCAACTTTTTTTCTCAAAAATTGAGGTATCGAATTTTTTCCATCACCATTCGTTTCAAGTCGCATATGGCATCACTGAATTTACCCTCTAAAATCCTTTTTGAGTCATTTTGTCGAAATCCCCATTTTTTGGCCGATCGTCGGAACCATCTCAAGCCCAGGCACGTCATTTAAAGCCCTCATCGAGAAAACCCACTCAATTCATTTTTGCGTTCACTCCCTCTTCGAATTATGAAAATATATATCTAACAATAGCTGTAATTATCACGTCGTAAAGCTCATTGTTTCATTTGCGATTCAATGAATTGTGAGCATCCTAACTGAATCAGTCGAACGATTTCTGTGCCAATGAGCAATAAATTCAATGACAGCTTTTTTTTTTCTTCTGTTTCTCGATCGTGCATATAACACCCACAATTCCAAAACGAGAGAAGCACACACACACACACACACACAATCATCAGAGCATTGCCGTGCTCTTGCTGCTCTCAAAGTTGCATTGTTCGTTGGTTGGGTGAGAGAGAGTTGTTGGTCGTTGAACGTCGTCATGGAGTGTCGAGTAATCTTTCCCACTCACTGTCCCCTCTACTGTAGAGTATATATATAATATTCGTTCACTGCATCGTACGCGATTCTACTCTGACGTTAATGACTGTCAGTCTGCTCTCTTTCTCCGAGAGCCCTCTCTCTCTGATATCCAACCACAATGAAGCTGCCTACGAGTCATTCGCATGGCATCAGTACAAGCAGTTTAGAATCCTCCTGGAATATATTCACACACACACACATCTGCATTGTTTTCCAAGCGTAAAATATTGATTGCTGTGTGTTGTGCCAGCAAGAGCCGCGCTTGTCATCACCGTATAATCATCCTAGTCCGCAGTCATTGTTATCGGACAGGATCACGAAGATGAGATTTTTTTTTATATGCGACTATCGTGTTCATTGGCCTCGTTACTATGCGAGGGAGTTACCATCAGATCCCCGAGAGGCTTCCAGGCAACAAACCAGACATGTCTGGGGGTGTGTTTCACTGCTCTCAACTTTCAGTGAAAATATTGTACTTCGGTTCCTTGATCCTTAGAATTCTGGATTTTTTATTTCATTTCATTTCATTTCATTTCATTTCATTTCATTTCATTTTATGTCATTTTATTTCATTTTATTTCATTTCGTTTCATTTCGTTTCATTTCGTTTCATTTCGTTTCATTTCGTTTCATTTCGTTTCATTTCGTTTCATTTCGTTTCATTTCGTTTCATTTCGTTTCATTTCGTTTCATTTCGTTTCATTTCGTTTCATTTCGTTTCATTTCGTTTCATTTCGTTTCATTTCGTTTCATTTCGTTTCATTTCGTTTCATTTCGTTTCATTTCGTTTCATTTCGTTTCATTTCGTTTCATTTCGTTTCATTTCGTTTCATTTCGTTTCATTTCGTTTCATTTCGTTTTATTTCGTTTCATTTCGTTTCATTTCGTTTCATTTCGTTTCATTTCGTTTCGTTTCATTTCGTTTCATTTCATTTCATTTCGTTTCATTTCGTTTTATTTCGTTTCATTTCGTTTCATTTTATTTCATTTTCTTTCATATCGTTTCATTTCGTTTCATTTTATTTCATTTTATTTCATTTTATTTCATTTTATTTCATTTTATTTCATTTTATTTCATTTATTTATTTATTTATCGTCATTTCCATAACTGGGTTATTAGTGACTATAAGAAAAATTAAATTAATAAAAATATGAAATAATGTATAAATATTGTTTCTCCATGTTGGAAGCTTTGTTTTCGTTAAATTTTTTTGTTTCGAGGTTTTCATGTTAGTAGAATGGTCCAAAACGTCGAGAAAAGTGATTTTTACGAAATGTCTGTATGTGTCTATGTGTGTGTGTTTGTGGATGTGCAAATTGCCTTTTTAGCACGATAATTGCCGCAATTTTTCATGTATTTTCCTCAAATTTGGTACGCAAGTGCAACATCTTCTGGGACTGCAGTAGACTCGAATCGGTTGAAAAAATCAAATTTTACAGCATTTTGTAAATTTCGAAATTAAAAATCATTTTCACGCTGCAACTTTTGTAAATTACGATGTATCAGGCTGAAATTTTCAACACAAACGATCTTACAGTGAATTATGATTGGTTTGTTTTTTTTTTAAATCTCGTTTGAGCACATAGCTTGCACAAATTAAAAGATACCGGCTTCAAATTTATTTCACGTATCGAGTACCGTGAAGCAATGTTTTTGAGTACAAATTTGAAGAAAATTAGTTGAGAGATTTAAATTTCATGACGATTTTAATATTTCAAAAAGCTTGTCAATGCTATTTTTATAGTAGACAAATTTTGAAATATTTTTTTTTTCCACAAACAAGTCTGCAAAGTAGAAACTTGCAAATTGCTTCCTCATTATTTTACACATTGAAAAAATATTTACATGTATGCAAAGTAGAAGTTTGCAAATTGTTTTCTCTACAAAGCTTCCTCTATGAGAAAGCCAAAGTAGATAATCGTACACTTTCTCATAGTGCAAGCTTTGTAGAGAAAACAATTTACAAGATTCTACTTTGCAGGCTTGTTTGTCCAAAAAAGTTTCTTTACAAATTAGTGTAGATTCTTTTTTTAGGAAAGTCTTTCGACAGCTCTGGACTCGAGCGTCTTATTAAGTTTCACGTGTTGCTAGGTGAAATAAAACTGGCTTGGCAAGTGGCCGAACGTGACACGGGTTCAATGTCTCTTTTTTCCTTTTTCGTTCTTTTCTTTTTTTTTTTCACAAACAAGAGTGCAGAAAAGTAGAAAAGAACGTCGAGAACCGAGACTACCGCTTGGGAGAGATTCGATCACTTGTGGTTGCTTGATCGACGGCCCATCCACTCTTCACTCGATCTTTCTCCGTCTTCTCTCCATCTACAATCCTCTTGAGCGATTCGTCGGAGAATCAGAAACACTCCATCGTCGTCTTCGGCATTTTGTCGACCGTGTGGAACGAGGAGAATTTCGTGGTTCTGTTGAGAATCTTGGAATATACGAAGGTTAACCCCGGATATCTTATTTCAGGGTGGATCCCAGTGACTTTGAGTATTTTCTCTGCCCAAGCCATTCGTATTGTAAAATAATCTATTTTACTCTCTCTCTCTCTCATCGAAAACAGTCCATACAAAATATTAATTTTAATATTCTAATATAAAAACGTTGATAAGCATAGCATTTTTTTCTTTTTCAATCATTTTCGGTATCCACTGCAGGATATAAAACTGAGACTTTAAGAAACAAAAAAAAAAAAAAAAAAAAAATGTATGACTCATATATCTGCATGAATCTTTATGGTTTACACTATTTTCTCCACTTTCGCACCCCGTGTAAGCATCAAAACGAGCTCAAGTTCCTAGCTGTGTGTGTGTGTGTTTTTTTTTTTTTTTTTTTTTTTTTTCTTTTTTTTTATCTCGTATTCTCACACGCGCGCATATTGGTATTCCAGCTGCGTCTGTAACGCAAAGCACAGGAGATATACTATATCGTATTGGTGTAGTGTATCGTATAACAGTATAGGAGAAGCATGGATGGCCTGCACCCCCATAGCAATATGCGGTACTTCGGGATCGTGGAGTCGAGGGGGGCAGGCTAGAGTTCGTGCGAAGGGTTGATGTGGCCATGGCTTGCTACTGCTGCTGCTGCTGCTGCTGCTGCTGCTGTTGCAGCCTCCTAAATGGTGTCTGTGCCGCAGGGAATACCACGAGTCTACATCTCGCAAGCTCACGCATGGATGGTACACACGTTTCAGAAGCTGCTGCAGCAACGCTGCAGAACTATACGAGACAGTATGTGAATAAGCAATTGCATCTCTCTCCCTCGCTGTTGCACACACAGAGGTAATTGCAATAGATAGATCGGATATATCTGTACAGGCGAGTCACGTTTCGTAGATAGCTATTTCGTGATAATCATGTCTGACGAATAAGATCCTATGACACGTGATTGGCGAAATAGAATTACGTTGATTATTGGATTTATGTTGACGCTGTGAAAAACATGTGTGTGTAAAATTGGAATGCCAGATTTCGAAGTGAGAAAGGCCTGAGTGTCAAAACTCTGCTTTACTGTAGAGGGTTCATTGAGGGGTTAAGTGAATTTTAATTCAAGGGCTTGACACTTGTTCTGTTTAAACAAATGCAGGATTATTAGAAGGAATTGCCTTGAATCTTTGTAATAAAAAAAAAAGTAACGAGTATAAACTCAAGGTTGGACAACTAATTCACAGTAAAATTACCGTGGCACAGTTAGCAAGTTAATTCAGATTCAGACACCTCTACTGAGATTAATGTCAGTTCTCTTTTTTTTTTTTTAATAAAGCACAAAAAAGAATTTTAAGTTTACTTCAAGAGGTTTGTAGGTTTTAAAAATGTGGATAAATACTTGTGTAATATAATCACGAGGTTGAGATACTACTTTGAAGTAGACTCGAAGTTGAGAAAGAGCGTCTTGCCTGCTCCTTATATACACGAAGGCGCGCCAGAGCGTTATGCGAGAGCGCCTCGCACGCGGACGCCGCGTAGCGGAGACTCGGGTACTTCGAGAGGCTCAGCAGTGTCTTCAAACTCGGCGTACAGCGTGTATATCTTTCACAGATGTTATATAAAGAGGAAAATAAATATATAAAATTTATAAAGCTTCAATGATGGACCATCGACAGAACCTCCTTCGACGCAATATACCCTAGACACTCCAAAGGCCTGCTTATTTCCCTAACCCATAACAAAGCCCAACACAAATTTATGGATTATAGATCAACGCAACGAAATCAAAGTTTTACAGTGCATTCTAAATATTCGAAACAGCATTTGCATATGCATCAAAGACTCCAGTCGTAGTTGATAATGTCGCACAATCTGAAAATCCTATAATCCGCTCATAAATATAACACAAAATAATCCACGTCTCGACGGCTCTATGTTACTAGGGAGAGAGAGAGAGAGAGAGAGATAGAGGGAGCAGCATATCTTTCTGCCTATCGTGTTATGCAGTGTGTAGTATCCTGTGCCTATGGCATTGTTGAAACAACATATTTATGCAGACTTGTGTATACAGAGGGAAACAGAGAGCTCGAGAAAGAAAGGATATTCAGAGGCTCGTACGCACCTGCACGCACTTGTAGTGTACGTGCACTAGGAGCAGGATCGCAAAAGCGAAGGGGGCTCGGCATACAAACCCTGTACAGCAAATATATAGATATACATATATATATATATATGTATATGCTGTATGTATATATACGTATATTATATACATATAGATATGTATTCGTGCGGTCTCACGTTGAACCAACCCCTTGCGTTGCCTCCTGCACCCTCGCGTACTTCTGTCTATCTCTTTCTGTCGCTTCTCTCTTTTCATCTGCCATTCGGGCCTTCCATCTCACTTCTTTCGTCGACCGGTCGATAACGACGTTCGTCCTTCCAGTTTCAACTCTCTCACTTCTCTCTCGCTATTGCTATTTCCCCGGTGTCCTCTTCGAGCTTGCACGCGCGCGAAACCCCTTCGCTAACACCAACACCCTCGGTATTACATTGCCGGCAAAGTCGCCGGGGCTATATGAAACACTTTTGATCCTACGATTTTGTTTTTTTTTTTTTTTCAGTAAATTTATAAATGCCTGTGAGAAAATTAAAGGCTCGGCATTGTTGTGTTACATGATGAAGATATATTCCTAATTTTTTTTTTTTTCATCCGTCAAATATTCAATTATGGACTTATTTTATATTCAATTATTATTGTAATGCAATAATAAGAAATTAGAAAATTGTATAGAAACATGTGTTAAAAATTTTCAACATTTTTCTTTTTACGTCAAATGTAGACTTTCAACTTTGAAGCTTCTTTACTTAATTTGTTGTTTATTTCACATGAATTTCGTCATAATTGTTAAGGCAGCTAAAAGTCAATAAAACACTTTATTTCTTGAAAGATTTCCATTAACGCGGTAAACTGTAACAACTTTTAAGCGATTCGAGTGAAACTTTCTGCAGAAATTAAGCTCAGACAGAATCAATCAACTAGTTGAAAAGTTACGATAGTTTTTTAATTCTCTTCTTCATAGAAAAAAATTAATCTCTCGTAACTTCAGAATTACGGAAATTACAGGGTTGAAATTTCACGACTATGAGGAGCAGTCTTTATCTCCTTCAACTTGAATAATTGAATTAAAACTGAAGATACTTTTGAAACTTGACGTTACTTTAGGCAATCAAAAAAAATTTTGATTTTTTCCTTTGTTCATAAATGCAAAACGACGTGAAGCTATCTGGTACAAATATAAATCTATTGAACTAAAAACCTTTGTACATAAGTGACCAAGGCTGGTCGAAACGAATATAAAAAAATAAAAATAAAACATCCGTAATCAGAAATAATTAATTTCCAACTAACGAACACTACAAAGTAGAATCTTGTCACGTTGCTTTCTCATTATTTTCAGCCTCTTGCAAAGATTTCTTTATAAACAAACCACAATCGATAATTACTCATAGAAAAAGCTTTGCGAAATTTCCCAAAGCAGCAAATAATGAGAAAGGAAATGAGCGACGTTCTACTTAGCATACTTTTTTTTTCTTCCCCCCAGAGTTTCGATGCATTGTTCGAGCCACCTAAAGAACCGAGGATATGAAAAGGCTGTAGGTAACTGTTGCTTTTTAAGATACACTCCGATACGAATTGCCCCTGATTCAATACGCCCCGTTATATCTACCACTACTCGTGCTGTTACGACCGTGACGTTAGCCTTCCTCTAACTCTGCGACCACTCCGTACAACCCCTCGTTCAACAACCCCCTGTAGATCCTTTCCATCTCTCTTTCTCCGCAGCTTTATATCGCGCCTTCTGCCAGTCGGTGTATATATATATATATATACATGTATACATATATGTGTATATGTATAAATATATATAATATCTATGTATATGTGTGCGCAGGGTGAGCCGTACGATCTTCTCGTCTCGAGACAGGAAAGCTCCGACCACGTTTTCCACCTCCTGTTGGATAATAAGAACATTTTCGTGCTCTCCACGCGATCTGACGCTCGCTGTTCTCACTGTTTTCTGAATTAAGTTTGTCTACGCCCACAGGGGACCAACAGTCTAGCTTCAGCCGTCGTATATATTGATATGTAACTATGTAGAGTATAATGTTCCTCTGTGGAATTGTCGGCTTGCACATGTACGTGCACTTTTTATTTTCTCTTGTATACGTGTGTGTAAGATCTTGTAACCAGAGAGCACTTTGATAACTCAAGAATTTTTTGCATTTTTCGTCGAAATAAAATTAATAAAATTACGTCAATTATTGGATTTATTTTGACGCTGTGAAAAACATGTGTGTGTAAAATTGGAATGCCAGATTTTGAAGTAAAAAAGTCCTGAGTGTGTAAACTCTACTTTACAGTAGAGGATTCATTGAGGGGTCAAGTGAATTTTAATATGAGGGCTTGACACTTGTTCTGTTTAAACAAATGCAGAAGTATTAGAAGGAAATGCCTTGAATCTTTGTAATAAAAAAAAGTAATGAGTATAAACTCAAGGTTGGACAACTAATTCACAGTAGAATTACCGTGGCACACTCAGCAAGTTAATTCAGATTCAGACACCTCTACCGAGATTAATGTCAGTTCTCTTTTTTTTTAATAAAGCACAAAAAAGAATTTCAAGTTTACTTTTACAGGTTTGTAGGTTTTAAAAATGTGGGTAAATACTTGTGTAATATAATCACGAGGTTGAGATACTACTTTGAAGTAGACGCGAAGTTGAGAAAGAGCGTCTTGCTTGCTCCTTATATACACGAAGGCGCGCCAGAGCGTTATGCGAGAGCGCCTCGCACGCGGACGCCGCGTAGCGGAGACTCGCGTACTACGAGAGGCTCAGCGGAGCTTTGAAACTCGGCGTATAGCGTGTATATCTTTCATAGAGTTATATAATGAGGAAGAAAAAAATATAAAAAAATTTATAAAACTTTGATGATAGACCATCGACAGAACCTCCTTCGACACAATACACCAGTACTAGACACTCTAAACGCCTACTTATTTCCATAACCCATAATAAAGCCCAATGCAAATTTATGGATTATAGATTAACGCAACGAAATCGGAGTTTCTGCAATATGAATAATCCACAACGAATTACATTATTCTAACTGTAACATCTTGTAACTAGACAGCATTGTGATAGCTGAAGGCTTTTGCATCTTTTTTTTTTTAATACGAGAGGCGTCAGTCGCGGGATTTATTGTACCACTAAAATCAGGATATTTTTGTAAAGAGGGTAGACCATAGAGGAAAACGCAGCAGGGCGGGTTAATTTGGATATTATTCTGCTTTTTAAGACGGCATAACATCCTTTATGCTACGCGGTGCGAGAAGTTCCTACTTCCGTAATATACTATTATGCCACGCAGTGCGAGAAGTGGCTACTTCTCGCACTCGTGAAATAAAGTCGCATACAAAACTCGTGCGAGAAACCTTTGCTCAACTCGTGTGATTGCAACACACGTCAAGAAAAAGTTTGATCGCCATCGTATCGTAATATACTATTATGCCACGCGGTGCGAGAAGTGGCTACTTCTCGCACTCGTGAAATAAAGTTGCACACAAAACTCGTGCAAGAAACCTTTTCTCAACTCGTTCGATTACAACATTCGCCCTCGGCTCATGCTTCCAACTCACACTCGTCAGAAAAAGTTTTATCGCACTCGTATCGTAATATACTAATTGCCGCCACATTATGCGGTCATTAGTCACTCGGAATTGTTATCATACGACTTAAAATCAGCATAATTTTATACACTTCAAATAATACGGTGAATACAACAAGTTTTAACTCATGACGTTTTTAAACTCGCTCATTCAATAATTCCCAATTGACATAATCAACGATACCAAATATCTACGAATGCGACACCTATCTTTTAGATTCACGATATAGCTTTTACCAGAGCAAAGCAAAACTGTCGTGTCCTACAATCGCACGCTTCATCAAATTAATCTCGCAAAATTTTTGTCAAGTATCTTAAGCTTGGCACAGATTCTTCAATGCAACAGCTAAATGTGCACGCAATTTTATTCGTCCGACACATTTTATGCATCAGACGTTGGTACTTAGTGTTTCCGTTTAATTGAAAAAAAAAAAAAAAAAAAAAAAAAAAAAAGAAAAAAAACCATTCACGTCAGTCGACAGAGAGGAAAAAAGGAATTTTTAAACAACTGAGAATATTTATGAGTCCCGCGGTCGTTGGCCGTGACGCACGGGTTGAAATAGAGGTATCGAATAATTTAGGTCGTGTCAGATGCTTCTTTTTCTGCTTGGCGTTCTTTTTTTTTTTTTTTTTTTTTTTGCATTACCTCCTAGACTCTAGCAAATCTTTGCGGTTCTAGAAGCCTTTCGCCTCGAGTGCTTCGTTTTCAGTTTCTTCACTCCTTTTTCCGCTATCTTCCTCTCTCTTCCTCTCTCGCTCTCTCTCTCTCTCTCTTTCTCTCTTTTTCATGCAAGCGAAACGCCCTGTTGAAATCTTTTCGTCGCTACTTCTGGCTAAAGCACGAGCGAGAAACGAGAGACCCGTTTAAAACGTCGCTTCTACGTGAGATGCTCCTTTTTTTTTCATCTCTACTAGCTTTCTCGTTCTCTCATAGCAATTTTTTTTTTTTTTTTAATCCTGTGTGCGTCTCTCTTTCTGTCTCACTTTGGAACGTCATGAATTAGAGCCATTTGCGGAAAATGTGGGTCGCCTCATTCACACAGCAAATGGAAATGTGCTTTGGGCCCGCACGCTCGTTCGGTCTCGCTTGCAAACACTGACTGCTATCCACGAGTTTCGTCGTCAAAGACGTATACGCGTCATCATGTAACGACAAATTTGCGTATATGAAAGAAGGAAAGAAAAAAAAATCAAAACTTTTATGAATGTCGATGCAGAGCTGTCGGCAATTAGCCTGATATTACATATAAAAAGTCGTTTTACGCTTTTTATCCAACATTAGTTCCACAATTTTTAATAATTTTTTTTGCAATGTTTCCGCTCGTTTTACCCGAAAAGACTCGGAACGCACGGTAAAATATAATTTCGTAAAGTCTAATTGCAATTTCGTGAAAAAAAAAAAAAAGAAATCGTATTTTGTCAAATTAATAAGAGAAATGATAAATAAATGTAACGTATTTTTTTTTAATTTCTTTAAAACAAGGATGCAAACCAGAACTTTGCTAATTGCATCCTCATTATTTTCCAATTTTTATAAACCTACTTTCATGAGGTAGCAAAGTTCTACTTTGCATTCCTTTTTAATGAATCTTTGTGGGAAAATATTTTGGTTTTGATTCCAGTAAAACGTTTGTATATTTTTTGGAATTATAGTAGAATGTCATTTTTAATAAAATATAATTTCGTAATTTTGTAAAGTCTAATTGCTATTTCGTGAAAAAAAAAAAAGAAAAAAAAACGTGTTTTGTCAAATTAATAAGAGAAATGACAAATAAATATAACATATTTTTTTTTAATTTCTTTAAAACAAGAATGCAAATCAGAACTTTGCTAATTGCATTCTCATTATTTTCCAATTTTTATAAACCTACTTTCATGAGGTAGCAAAGGTCTACTTTGCACACCTTTTCAATGAATTTTTGTGGGAAAATATTTTGGTTTTAATTCTAGCAAAACGTTCGTATATTTTTTTACAATTATAGTAGAATGTTAAAAAAAAAAAAACACACACCCACATTAATACCCCAATTTTTTATGAAACGATCAGAGTATCAGTCAGTTCGACTTCTGGACTCAAATACCATCAGGAGGATTGGCAGCGAAAAAAAAAAAAAAAAAACTTTTCTGTGGCTATTGAATGAACTGCCCGATGAACAGCAAATTTGGAGTTACCTGTCGAACGTCCCGAGTACTCGTGAAAATTCCGTCATAGGCTCTCTTGATGCACCTGGCCGAACTGGTCCAGGACCAATCCCGTCAATTTCCGGCTTGCCAGACACGCGAATTTACGACGACTAAATGTGTGGAAACACAGTGGTAGAGAGAGAGAGAGAGAGCCTTTCGCAATATCCCCTCGAAATGATTCAGCCCAGGGGAAAGACTCCGGGGTATGTCGTCAGATGACAGTTATTTATCGACAGAAATTACTCGTACCTTATCTCCAAAGTTTCTTAGACCCGAATTCACTATCAACCGTAGCGAAGGAATTGCAAAATTATACGATCTCTCGAGCGAGTCCCATCCATAAATCTACGGCGGGACGAAGATTTTGGATTGGAGTTGGAAGGTCGAGGGGAATACACGTTTGAGAAGAATCGAAGAGAGCAACGTTAGGATAAAAAAGATAAAAGAAAAAAAGGCGAAGGCGATATGAGTTGCTGTTGTGTCTCGACGGATATTATTTTGTATGTATTTGAAATGGTACTAATACAATTTTTTATGTCAACGAAACGTTTCAACATTTCTTCAGGATGTTGGTCTAGTTGCAGAAAAAACGTACGTTTTTTTTTTTTTGAGATTTTGCTTCCTCATAGAGGAAGCTTTGCTTTTATGAAAAAATTTTTTTTTTGAGATTTTCAAGTCAGTGTACTCAGAATGGTTCCAAAACGTCGAGAAAATAATCATTGTTTATTTTTTAACGCCAATACTACGATTCGCAAATATCGGAAATGCCTTTTCGGAGAGGAAAAAAAGTGGCAACTTTATTTAATTGAAAAAAAGCATAAAATAAAATCGTAGGATTTTACAAAAAAATGTTGTTGAAAAGTGCGTTGAAAATCCGAAATTTGATGTTGCTATGATTTTTTTTTGTGCGAGCCGTAGTATTGGCGTTAAAAAATAGACAATGATTATTTTCAAAAATTTCTAATACCTGGAATATGCAATAAAAAAATTTGGAAGAAAAGCCTACGTTTTTTCTTCAACTAGATCAACATCCTGAAGAAATGTGGAGGACCTTTCGTTGACATGAAAAATTCAGGTGGCCAACCTGACGCGTCTCATATACAACTAAAGAAAGTAGAGAGAAAAGTAAGAAATTTGAGGGTAGAGGTAGGCGATAAAAAAGAAAGCAATCCGAAGACTCGAAGGTTGATCGAATCGATGGGATAGCAGAGGGTGTTGGCCGGCAAAAGCTATAAAACATGAGAGCTATCTTAAAAAAAAAAAAAAAAATAAAATGATATCCATCATTATTTTACTCACACTCTCCGTTCTAAAGCAATCAGCAATTTCGCTTATCACTGATCTCCAATTTCTTCATTTTCCACCAGAAGCACTGAGACACCTGACAAGACGTGCAAAAGATAAAAAGAAAACTAAAATAAGAAAAAAGCTTTTCATCAAATTGAGAACTCAGTCTCGAGAGTTTTTATGAGCTCTGCATCAACCAATTCTAGGCAAAGACATCAGAATGAACGAGACACACCTGAGAGATATCGCAAATTTCAAAATTTTCTTAGGATTTCAAGATTGTCGAAAAAAAAAAAAAAAAAAAAAAAGTGAAGCTTGCAAAATTATTCATCATATTTCTTAACTCAAATAAAATTAAATTATATTAAATTGGGTTCGAATACAGCTGCAAGAATAATTCTCAACAAAAAGTATTATCACTTTCGTGATAATCAAAGTGATCCAGATTCATCAATTTCTTTGTACTTTCTGCTGACTTCTTTTTTGGTTCTATCGACGATTTTCAATAATCACTTCTAAATATAGCTCTACACGACCTAAAACTCCCAATGTCGATATAGTTGCTCCTATCGAATCGCTGGAATAAAAATCGCCATGGCTTATCCATTCTGACTCGTCCATTCAATTGTGTGTGTGTGTTTTTTTTTTTTTTTTTCCTCGTTTCTCTTTTCAGTTCTTTTCACAATTTCCAATATGACTTCTGAGGATTAAGCCACCGGGTGAAGCTTCCAATGTCGAATAGCAAATTCGACGTACACATTTTTTTCATTATTATTATTTTTTTCTTCATATCAAAGAATAGATTAACGAGGCCTGGACCCAAAACCTACTAATACTATTAATTTATTATACGAGGTTCGAAAAAAAAAAAAAGAAAAAAAAACTGACATTTGGACGCGGTGGTTTTAACATGAGAAGCGATAAAAAATTTAGTTTAGCGAACTAAACGCTTAGAGGAATACCAACAAGATAATTGGTTAGACTAACCAAGATCTTGGTTATCACCTTCAATTTATTAGTCAGGCTAACCAATAAAATGTTTAAGAGAGATTGGCCAACCATTCCTGGGAAAAATTAACGACAGAGGACCCGATTAAAGTCAATCGATTTCGAACAAGTTTGTATTTTTTTTTTTTTTTAAATCGACTGTAGGAGCCGAATTATAATTTTCGACCTCAAGATAAATTCCTCGTACACGTGATTCTCGTTCGAGATTTTATAATTCCAACATAATCGACATATGTGGATAATTTTTTTTTCTCCAACATAATAATAGCTCAGCCCAAAAATAGACGCAAGACTCTCGTTGGTTTTTCGACAATTTTTCCTGTCTCGATTTGGGATGTCTGGAATATATGAGGAGTGTCGGCCAAGTTGCAGCGATATTGGTTGCTGCTTCGCGTCTGGGTATAATTTTGAAAGTTCCAGGCACAGGAATAGAATCCAATATATCGGCAAACTCTTCGTCTCATTTCCATTCGGCGCTGTCCGTTTTTCTATGGTAGGCTCTTGATTCGCGCACACGACTGAAGATACTGGAGGCCGTTTTTACGACGACCTTTTTTTTTTTCCAGGCGCATGCAATAATCGATTTGCAATTTCTATTCGAAAACCAGCAGTTCGTGTCTCTTCCTTATCGCTCGTTCTCGATATTACTCTGAATTTTTTACGTCAAATTTCTATTCCTTCGTTTTTCCGCATTTTTACGAGAATATAAGCGTTAATACGTTGAAAAAAAAAGCCTGCAAAGTAGAAGCCTTGCAAATTGCTTCCTCATTATTTGACATTTTTAAAAAAATGTTTACACGTACGCAAAGTAGAAATTTGGAAATTGTTTTCTCTAGAAATATTCCACTATGAGAAAGTGTACGTTTATCTACTTTGGCTTTTTCCTATATAGAAAACTTTGTAGAGAAAACAATTTGCAAAATTCTACTTTTCATACATGTAAATATTTAAAAAAAAAAATGTAAAATAATGAGGAAGCAATTTGCAAGGCTTCTACTTTCCAGACTTTTCGCAAAATATTTCGCAAAAATCACTAGAAAAAAAAAAAGCTTCTATGAGGA